>JBAMJV010004191.1:5000-105300 GCA_037951105.1 Echinarachnius parma
ACCCTAACCCTAACCCTAACCCTAACCCTAACCCTAACCCTAACCCTAACCCTAACCCTAACCCTAACCCTAACCCTAACCCTAACCCTAACCCTAACCCTAACCCTAACCCTAACCCTAACCCTAACCCTAACCCTAACCCTAACCCTAACCCTAACCCTAACCCTAACCTAACCCTAACCCTAACCCTAACCCTAACCCTAACCCTAACCCTAACCCTAACCCTAACCCTAACCCTAACCCTAACCCTAACCCTAACCCTAACCCTAACCCTAACCCTAACCCTAACCCTAACCCTAACCCTAACCCTAACCCTAACCCTAACCCTAACCCTAACCCTAACCCTAACCCTAACCCTAACCCTAACCCTAACCCTAACCCTAACCCTAACCCTAACCCTAACCCTAACCCTAACCCTAACCCTAACCCTAACCCTAACCCTAACCCTAACCCTAACCCTAACCCTAACCCTAACCCTAACCCTAACCCTAACCCTAACCCTAACCCTAACCCTAACCCTAACCCTAACCCTAACCCTAACCCTAACCCTAACCCTAACCCTAACCCTAACCCTAACCCTAACCCTAACCCTAACCCTAACCCTAACCCTAACCCTAACCCTAACCCTAACCCTAACCCTAACCCTAACCCTAACCCTAACCCTAACCCTAACCCTAACCCTAACCCTAACCCTAACCCTAACCCTAACCCTAACCCTAACCCTAACCCTAACCCTAACCCTAACCCTAACCCTAACCCTAACCCTAACCCTAACCCTAACCCTAACCCTAACCCTAACCCTAACCCTAACCCTAACCCTAACCCTAACCCTAACCCTAACCCTAACCCTAACCCTAACCCTAACCCTAACCCTAACCCTAACCCTAACCCTAACCCTAACCCTAACCCTAACCCTAACCCTAACCCTAACCCTAACCCTAACCCTAACCCTAACCCTAACCCTAACCCTAACCCTAACCCTAACCCTAACCCTAACCCTAACCCTAACCCTAACCCTAACCCTAACCCTAACCCTAACCCTAACCCTAACCCTAACCCTAACCCTAACCCTAACCCTAACCCTAACCCTAACCCTAACCCTAACCCTAACCCTAACCCTAACCCTAACCCTAACCCTAACCCTAACCCTAACCCTAACCCTAACCCTAACCCTAACCCTAACCCTAACCCTAACCCTAACCCTAACCCTAACCCTAACCCTAACCCTAACCCTAACCCTAACCCTAACCCTAACCCTAACCCTAACCCTAACCCTAACCCTAACCCTAACCCTAACCCTAACCCTAACCCTAACCCTAACCCTAACCCTAACCCTAACCCTAACCCTAACCCTAACCCTAACCCTAACCCTAACCCTAACCCTAACCCTAACCCTAACCCTAACCCTAACCCTAACCCTAACCCTAACCCTAACCCTAACCCTAACCCTAACCCTAACCCTAACCCTAACCCTAACCCTAACCCTAACCCTAACCCTAACCCTAACCCTAACCCTAACCCTAACCCTAACCCTAACCCTAACCCTAACCCTAACCCTAACCCTAACCCTAACCCTAACCCTAACCCTAACCCTAACCCTAACCCTAACCCTAACCCTAACCCTAACCCTAACCCTAACCCTAACCCTAACCCTAACCCTAACCCTAACCCTAACCCTAACCCTAACCCTAACCCTAACCCTAACCCTAACCCTAACCCTAACCCTAACCCTAACCCTAACCCTAACCCTAACCCTAACCCTAACCCTAACCCTAACCCTAACCCTAACCCTAACCCTAACCCTAACCCTAACCCTAACCCTAACCCTAACCCTAACCCACCCAACCCTAACCCTAACCCTAACCCTAACCCTAACCCTAACCCTAACCCTAACCCTAACCCTAACCCTAACCCTAACCCTAACCCTAACCCTAACCCTAACCCTAACCCTAACCCTAACCCTAACCCTAACCCTAACCCTAACCCTAACCCTAACCCTAACCCTAACCCTAACCCTAACCCTAACCCTAACCCTAACCCTAACCCTAACCCTAACCCTAACCCTAACCCTAACCCTAACCCTAACCCTAACCCTAACCCTAACCCTAACCCTAACCCTAACCCTAACCCTAACCCTAACCCTAACCCTAACCCTAACCCTAACCCTAACCCTAACCCTAACCCTAACCCTAACCCTAACCCTAACCCTAACCCTAACCCTAACCCTAACCCTAACCCTAACCCTAACCCTAACCCTAACCCTAACCCTAACCCTAACCCTAACCCTAACCCTAACCCTAACCCTAACCCTAACCCTAACCCTAACCCTAACCCTAACCCTAACCCTAACCCTAACCCTAACCCTAACCCTAACCCTAACCCTAACCCTAACCCTAACCCTAACCCTAACCCTAACCCTAACCCTAACCCTAACCCTAACCCTAACCCTAACCCTAACCCTAACCCTAACCCTAACCCTAACCCTAACCCTAACCCTAACCCTAACCCTAACCCTAACCCTAACCCTAACCCTAACCCTAACCCTAACCCTAACCCTAACCCTAACCCTAACCCTAACCCTAACCCTAACCCTAACCCTAACCCTAACCCTAACCCTAACCCTAACCCTAACCCTAACCCTAACCCTAACCCTAACCCTAACCCTAACCCTAACCCTAACCCTAACCCTAACCCTAACCCTAACCCTAACCCTAACCCTAACCCTAACCCTAACCCTAACCCTAACCCTAACCCTAACCCTAACCCTAACCCTAACCCTAACCCTAACCCTAACCCTAACCCTAACCCTAACCCTAACCCTAACCCTAACCCTAACCCTAACCCTAACCCTAACCCTAACCCTAACCCTAACCCTAACCCTAACCCTAACCCTAACCCTAACCCTAACCCTAACCCTAACCCTAACCCTAACCCTAACCCTAACCCTAACCCTAACCCTAACCCTAACCCTAACCCTAACCCTAACCCTAACCCTAACCCTAACCCTAACCCTAACCCTAACCCTAACCCTAACCCTAACCCTAACCCTAACCCTAACCCTAACCCTAACCCTAACCCTAACCCTAACCCTAACCCTAACCCTAACCCTAACCCTAACCCTAACCCTAACCCTAACCCTAACCCTAACCCTAACCCTAACCCTAACCCTAACCCTAACCCTAACCCTAACCCTAACCCTAACCCTAACCCTAACCCTAACCCTAACCCTAACCCTAACCCTAACCCTAACCCTAACCCTAACCCTAACCCTAACCCTAACCCTAACCCTAACCCTAACCCTAACCCTAACCCTAACCCTAACCCTAACCCTAACCCTAACCCTAACCCTAACCCTAACCCTAACCCTAACCCTAACCCTAACCCTAACCCTAACCCTAACCCTAACCCTAACCCTAACCCTAACCCTAACCCTAACCCTAACCCTAACCCTAACCCTAACCCTAACCCTAACCCTAACCCTAACCCTAACCCTAACCCTAACCCTAACCCTAACCCTAACCCTAACCCTAACCCTAACCCTAACCCTAACCCCCTAACCCTAACCCCCTAACCCTAACCCCCTAACCCTAACCCTAACCCTAACCCTAACCCTAACCCTAACCCTATCTAGATATGTCAATAACTAATGCAATGTCGTTTTCTGCTTGAGGGGAAGACAATTTCGTATTAAAATGAGGCCTACAAGAGCTAAAATTGAATTTCATGTTTGGAAAATGGCAAAATTTGTCATTTTCTCGATTCCCTTTAAGTTTATGTTAATTATAACTGTAATTAAAGCTGAAGATTGAGCTTAACTAAATAATTATTGAAGAAAGAACTATTGTTGCACCGGGAACATGTCAAATAACTCCTCAGGGTTGAATTGTTTTCATTTTCTACGAATGAGAAGGTAAAAGTATATGTTACATGCAGCCCTGAGTGCAAGTTTCCTTGTACATAATGCAATGACATTGATTTAGGGTTTTCTCAGGGTTTTCTTCTAGATGCTCGGGGTTTGGAACCTTAATTGTTCGAACTCAATCTACACATGTCAATTACTAATTCTATACCATTTTCGGCTTCAGGGGAAGACAATTTCGTTCTGAAACTAGGCCTTCAAACGCTAACAATGAATTTCATGTTTGAAAAATAGCAAAATTTGATATTTCTCGATTCCCTTTAAGTTTATGTTAATCATAACAGTAATTAAAGCTGAAGATTGAGCTAAACTGAATAAGTATTAAATAAATAACTCTTGGCGCACCGGAAAATTTACTCAGGGTCGAATCTTATTCATTTTCCATGAAGACAAACGTAATAGGGATAACACACATGGCTATGCAGCCGAGAGTTCAAGTTTCCTAGTACATAATGCAATGACATTGGTTTAGGGTTTTCTCAGGGTTTTCTTCTAGATGCTCGGGGTTTGAAACCTTAATTATTTGAACTCGATCTACACATGTCAATCACTTATTCTTATCCATTTTCGGTTAGGCCTCCAGAGGCTAACATTAAATTTCTTGTTTGAAAAATGGCAAAATGTGTTATTTCTCCATTAACAGTAATTAAAGCTGAAGAGTATGGTAAACTAAACAATTCAACTGTTAGCGCACATGAAACCTGCTCAAAGATTACCCAGGGTCAAATCTTATTCATTTTCTTTGAAAGGGTTGATCCGAGAATGCAAGTTAGCCACAAGTTAAAAAGCCTGGAGTCAAAGTCTATGACAGTTAAACAATACAAAATAACCCTAAATAGGGGTAAAATATATCTTTAAAAAACTTGGTGCCAACTAAAGTTAAACATTTTTGTACTTATTGGGAAATATAATTTGTGTGTACACAAGTCAATGGCAAAACGCATTTCTTTACTAACGCCTGGAGTAAAAGTCTAATGAAATAAGAAACCGAAACTTGACAAGTTAATACAACTCATTGATCGAAACAGCCTACCAAAAAATCAAGAGCGTACCACTTTCAATATTGTATTAAGGGCCATTACAAGATTTGTACACATTATACTCAAGGTTCCCCACGTGGGGAGTTCCCCACGACCGCAAATACCCCTTATACCTAACCCTAACCCCAACCCTAACCCTAACCCTAACCCTAACCCTAGGTTAGGTGTCAGTTATAGGAACCATTAGTCACTTCTAAGGAACAATATGTCAGTTATAGGAACAATCGGTCACTTATAACGAACAATCTGTCAGTTACAGGAACAATCTGTCAGTTATAGGAACCATCGGTCACTTATAAGGAACACTCTGTCAGTTACAGGAACCATCAGACAGTCACAGGAACCATCAGTCACTTTTAAGGAGCAATCTGACAGTTACAAGAACCACCACGTAGCAACAAATCATGAGCATACCACTTTCAATAGTGTATTAAGTGCCATTACAAGATTTGTACACATTATAATAAAGGTTCCCCACGTGAGGAGTTCCCCACGACCGCAAATACCCCCTATACCTAAGCCTAAGCCTAACCCTAACCTTAACCCTAACCGTAACCATCAGTCACTTATAAGGAACAATATGTCAGTTATATGAACCATCTCTCACTTATAAGGAGCAATCTTTAAGGAACAATCGGTCACTTATAAGGACCAATCTGTCAGTTACAGGAACCATCAGTCACTTTTAAGGAACGATATGTCAGTTATAGGAACAATCGGTCACTTATAACGAACAATCTGTGAGTTACAGGAACGATAATTCAGTCACAGGAACCATCAGTCACTTTTAATTGGGCAATCTGTCAGTTACAAGACCCACCACGTACCAACAATGAGCATACCACTTTCAATAGTGTATTACGTGCCATTACAAGATCTGTACACATTATAATCAAGGTTCCCCACGTGGGGAGTTCCCCACGACCGCAAATACCCTCTATACCTAACCCTAACCTTAACCATCAGTCACTTATAGGGAACAATATGTCAGTTATAGGAACAATCGGTCACTTTTAATTGAGCAATCTGTCAGTTATAAGACCCACCACGTACCAACAAATCATGAGCATACCACTTTCAATAGTGTATTACGTGCCATTACAAGATTTGTACACATTATAATCAAGGTTCCCCACGTGAGGAGTTCCCCACGACCGCAAATACCCCCTATACCTAAGCCTAAGCCTAACCCTAACCCTAACCCTAACCATCAGTCACTTATAAGGAACAATCTGTCAGTTATATGAACCATCGGTCACTTATAAGGAACAATCTGTCAATTACAGGAACCATCAGTTACTTTTTAAGGAACAATCTGTCAGTTATAGGAACAATCGGTCACTTGTAAGGAACAATCTGTCAGTTACATGAACCATCAGTCACTTTTAAGGAACAATCTGTCAGTTATATGAACAATCGATCACTTATAACGAACAATATGTCAGTTACAGGAACCATCACGTAGCAACAAATCATGAGCATACCACTTTCAATAGTGTATTAAGTGCCATTACAAGATTTGTACACATTATAATCAAGGTTCCCCACGTGAGGAGTTCCCCACGACCGCAAATACCCCCTATACCTAACCCTAACCCTAACCCTAACCCTAATGTGTATGTCAGCAGCTTGTACTGTTTCAGTGTAAGAATCCATCTGCTTAGATGACTTAGATTTGTATCCTTGAGGAGGTTAAAATGATGGGTCTTTACATAATCTAGAATTATCTTTGGCATACAACAAACATATTATTAAATGTGTTAGCATTACCACCATTTCAAACGTCACAATCGTAATCAAAATCACATCGTTAACTCTCCTTGCCAACTTGGTGTCCGGAATAGGAGCCGGTGATGCTATAAGTTCGCTGTTGGTTGCCAACACATGCGAGTCATAATCACTGAACTGTAATGTAAAGTAAATTGGAATTATGCTCATGTCTCAGTGGCTCATTGACTCAGTGACTCATGTCTCAGTGACTTAGAAGGGACTTAAGCGAGTGATAAGTTAGTCAGGACTTCCGAATACCACATTTATAGTCAGGACATTGCGGCTTAGTTTAATCTAAGTAATCACTCGTTTAAATTTAGCGTTGGTTAGTTGGTTAGTTGGTTGGTTAGTTGGTCGGTAGTTGGTTGGTTGGTGGGTTGGTGGGTTGGTGGGTTGGTGGGTTGGTGGGTGGGTGGGTTGGTGGGTGGGTGGGTGGGTGGGTGGGTGGGTCAGTTGGTCGGTCGGTTGGTTGGTTGGTCGGTCGGTCGGTCGGTTTGTCGGTTTGTCGACCTGTATATTAATCGATTGAAAGAATGACCATTAACATAATATCGAATATTTCATACATACATACATTCATTAGTTGTTTATCTTAAAATAATAATTCCAAACGTCTGCCGAACCGTTCTTTATTGGTGAGAAGGTTGACGATATCGTCAAGAGGGAGACTGTCTTGATTGATTGATTGATTCGTTTTCCTTCACTTTTAATAATCATTCCAAACGGATCTCATCATGCTCATTTATGTACCCAAACCGTTATTTCTTGGTGAGTAGTTTGGCGCGTTAAGAGGCTGTCTATTACTTTGATTGATTGATTGATTGATTGATTGATTGATTCGTTTGCCTTCACTTATAATAATCATTCCAAACGGATCTCATCATGCTCATTTATGTACCCAAACCGTTCTTTATTGGTGAGGAGTTCGGCGCGTTTAGAGGCTATTACTTTGATTGATTGATTGATTGATTGATTGATTGATTGATTTAAACATGTATTCAATCTATCATGTTTTGGCAGGATATATTGTTTGATTTAAAAATGAGGGGCGTTATTCATAATTCATATTGGGGATCACTATACATAAGGGTTGCTATTCATAATACGAAATCAGGGTCGATATTTATAATATAAGAAACTGGTCGCTATACATAATCCTAAGAAGGGGTCGCTATTTATAAAGTGATAACAGGGATAGTGATCATAAAACAATAACAAGGTCGCTAGCGAGCCTTTTCTTACATTATGAATAGCGACCCTTATGAGTATTGACCCTCAATGTGAACTATGAATAACGACCCCTTCGGGGAATTATGAATATCGACCCTTTTCTTAAGATTATGAAGAGCGACCCTAATGAATAATGCCCTTTTTGAAATTATGAATAGCGACCTTTATTAATAGCGATCCTCATGCATAGCGAGTGGAACACTACAAAAAAATGAATAGACAATCATTTAGGCTATAGTTTATCTCCTTTTATTCACACACAAACACATATTCAGCAAGACAAAACAAAAACACAATATTACAAATAAAAACAAGTTATATTAAAACAGAAAGTGGGATACAATTCGTAATATGATGAAAGTGCACCACGATTTATGTTAAGAATAATGTTTTTTGTAGCAATATATTGCTACACAATACTTTGGTTTTAAAATATAAATATCGTCAGAATAATACACTTTTTTTTTTTGGGGGGGGGGGGGTTAATATAATTGAACACTATTGTGAAATTGTAAGCATCATATTTCCCCTAATTTTCTTCATAGCTCCGACTTAAATTTAATTCCATTTACTTTGACAATTCTGTAGTTAAGATAAGCCTTTATAATAACATTCACAAGTCCCAACCAACATTGACCAAAGCCCATCTCTTACCAAAACATTAAACAGACAAATATACTGCAACAGTCTAGCATTATATACCATCACGATTTTATACTAAAAATATAATTAAGGCTGCAAATGTATTCTATATCGAATAAGTATAACATTGTTATCATCCGATATCTACATAGTTAAATAAATTTAAATGGCGATACAATGGCAATATGTAACAAAATATAAATATCGAGTAAAATGAGATATTTGAATTACACATTACCTATAATTTACTAATATTATACTGTTTTCGGGTTAACAATATATCCTGCCAAAACATTACAGATTGAATACATGTTTAAATAAATTGATAATCAATCAAGCAAGCAATCAAACAAACAAACTTAACAACCAACCAACCAATCACCCAATCACCCAACCAACCAATCACCCAACCAACCAATCACCCAACCAACCAACCAACCAACCAACTAATCAATCAATCAATCAATCAATCAATCAATCAATCAATCAATCAATCAATCAATCAATCAATCAATCAATCAATCAATCAATCAATCAATCAATGTATAAATGAATCAATAAATCAATTATTCAATTACCAAATCAATTTGCCATTAAATCGATTAATGGCGATCCCGAGATATCATGTTAATCCTGTGACATATTAAATTAAATTTACATACAGTGTTAGAACATCGCTCACCACGTTGGATAACTGTGTAAACCAACTCTTTGGAAACTGCATAGTCCAGTAGAGAACAAATTAATCACACTCATCGTCAGTATTAATACAACATAAACAAACATGAAAACAAATGTAACAAATGTATCGACGGAGATCGAAAATTGAGACCAGCCTAATTGGTATTTGTACCAACAACCCGACTTTATATTATAGGTGGGGGATCTTGAAAAAGGTAATGTATGGTAACTTATTATATACGAAATGTCAGTTTCTTGCAATGAAAACAAACATTTCAAACTGTGTTTACTAATAATTCCTTGCAAGGAATAATCGTAGCATTTCTACTACGAAATATGAACAAAGATTTGAGCAAATGCGTTAGCTCACACGTATATTAATAACATCAGTTCACTTGCATGAAGTCTTCTACGGAATAAAATATTTCCAATTTGCAACGAGCATAGTTTTGCTCGTTTTGAAATAATTCATGTTTGTTGCATACTGTTTAATACAGTGGCGTAGTGTGGTCGCACTTATTTGGGACTCGCTAATTTTTGGGGGACACACTGATTTGTTAAAGCATGTACCCCTTATGATGTTATTGGTTCTGTCAATATATTGGTGTGGGGGCACGCCCCCCCCCCCCCCCCCCCCCCCACCATCAACCTCAATAGGTGCTATGCCACTGTCTGGAGAAATGTATAACTTACAGTCAAATTAAAACTAAAATAATTGCGCCACTTCTTTTATATTATGTTATAGTACGTATTTCTTGCACAGTCGTTCATCTATCATTTATTCATAACAGTCATTAGGCTTTTCAGTTCAGACCACTTCTGTTTCTTTTCACAACGTTAGTGCCGTCCCTGAAACTATCATCTGTTCCTGCTTTTCCAGAGTCAACCGAAAGAGGGCGGGTTTCCGACTTTTGGTACTGATACTTCAAGAAAGCCCGGGCTCCTCGGCGCCCTTGCTGTGAACAGAAATTAATACAAAATAAATAAACATGTTAAAGGGATCTAGTGACTTCGGTGAAATATGCACAAACTGACAAACAATTGATAACATGTTTTTCTGTGAGCCGACGTGTCCACTGAGTGATGTGCAAACATTCCATGGTGAATGAATATCATATGATGACCGAGTAACAAGCAAAGTTATATTTTCTAAAAATATATTGCTATAAATGTTAACAAAGCTGAAAGTCTTCCAGGGAGAGTTTCAAATCCAAATACTTTAATCACAATTATCTTTATAACAAATTCGGAATACCAAAACCTGTTCCATGCTTCACTTCGTAATAGAACACTGGAACAGCTAGACTTCTATTGAAATAAAATTCCAATGTCTCAATCCTCGAAAATCTACAGCATTTATCACATTTATCACAGCATTAGTGAAAGGGAATCGTAAAAGGAGTCAATGCAAAGTTGCCAAGCCGATGAACAACTCATTCAGAGCTAAATGGGACAGATATTTTACTGTAATCCCCAAAGTAATGAATTTCATGGCAGAATATTATATTGAATTGCAAAAAATAAATGGAAAAATGGCATGTTATATCAAGTTTTGTAAACGGGGTGAGAAATCTGATGGTATATTACCTCGACTATGAAAGCAAGGTCCTCCTTTCCCGCGTCGAAGTCCAGTGACTTGAGGTAGACGGTATCAATCAGCACCGTCCTGTCAATATCACCTCCCTGTCAGGAGAAGAAAAAAAAACAAGCAGATTTGGTTTAAAATTTCATATTGGACAATTTCCAGTCATTTAACTTTCAAACCAGACTACTTCAAACGTCGAATTAAGAGCCCCTGTCACAATCATTAATTTGTGTCGCAATGACTTAAAGCGGTCTCCCACGATCATGAGAGTGAAGGCTTGCGACAAGGTGCGGCTGAAATAACGTGAGACTACCTACAACTAGTCTTGCGGATGCGTAATTTTGAACAGATTCAACATTTTGAAAATCTGTACAGTTAAAAGATATAGAAATACAATAAATCATATATCTGGCTACTACAAGCCGCATTATGCACACTAATTTTCGCGTGAACATGGAGGAAAACAAATCACATGTGAAATAACACCCTTGAGCTGCTATTTTTAAGTTTTTAAAATAAATATTTGTTGATTTGGTATATTTTTGTCCATAATCGGCTGTTGTTACCATGGTTACACGAGTATAGTGTAGTGCAAAAAAAATAAACCTTAGGCTTGCTGAGGCTATTCGGTGTTGTGCATAATAGTTTAGCAATTGAGTTTGTTTTGTTTTAATACTGAGTCAGACAAATTGTATATACCTTTATGGTCTCCAGGTACATGTAATAAGATATTAAGGGCATGAAGGGTGCGTTACTTACGATATAGATGTTGTTCGAATCTAGATACGGTCTGCACATATTACAGTATGTCCCGAATATTGTGTACTTCAGTAAGACACTTATTAAAGATAATGAGCATGATCTTGATACTGTTAAAACACATCATGGACTCCCAGTATTATTCGAATTCGCAATATGCATGACATGCGCGTCAGTATGCAGCTGACTGGAATGCTCCATGTGGAGTGGAATTAAGTTCATTTTTAGCGTTTGATTTATGATTAATGCAATTAAACAAATACAGGACAGACACGACATCTACGCGGACTACATAATGATGGTGGAATATTCATCATATTACAAGAAATGGTGTTTCTTTTTTTATTTGTTCATAACTGGAATTGAAGGTGTCCCGAGATTGACGCAATCATTTGGTATACAAATCCTCTAATTAAGATTACACATTTTTGAGACACCCTGTACAGCATGAGAAATCATGCAAAACTACCCGTTTTGTTGATATCTAATGCTGACTTCCAAGAACTATAACTTTTTGTTCAGATATGGTTTACATTTGAAATTTTCAGAGAGTATTGTTGATATAATTGGACAGTTTTTTGAAAAGTATTCATTCAACTGCTAATACAATTATTGATTTATGCGTAATTATGTAAATCAATAATTTCATATTTTGGGGGGTAAATGCATAAAATTTGAGTTTGGGGCTAAAAATGACCGTGTTACATATCCTGAACCTCACGGTGTTTGGTATCAGATTATAGGAAATGTTATTGTCTTAAATTTGATTGCAGAATAATGTTGATATAAGGGGTCGTTTGGGAAATCTCGCCAACTATCTACAGCAATACAAAACGGCTGCCTTTTTGGACGCCATCTTGGATTTGGAGGTGTTCGCAACAAATGTTTTGAGGTAGACCTCTGAATTATGTTGTCTCATTAGAAATACTTGCAACTAGAATCGGTTTAAACTTGTTGTGGAGATCTGGCAACCTAAAGTCACTTTTTTCGACATTGGCCCTCCCCTTAGTATGTGGGATATAATCTCATCTATCAAATGCCACTAACAAAACAAATTTTCGTTCACGCTTGGGCGAACACTGACTGTTTTTGTCCAGAGTGTGAAAAATGACTTGCGCCAAATTGATAGGGTAAGTACTCCCATTCAAACAAATTGCTCTTTGCCAGAAAATTCCTAGACTATCATAACCAATGGCGTACCCAGGATTTTTCAACGGGGGGGGGGGGGGGTTTCAGAAAACTTTCTGTCAGCGGGGGGGGGGGGGGGGGGGGGGGTAGCCGTAGAAAATCTTTGCAGCCGAGACCGCAATTTCTCGACATTTTCAAGACCGAGGCCAGGTCCGGTCCACAATTTTCGAGACCAAGGCCCAGTGGTTGAGAATCAAGTAAGCGGGGTGGGGGGGGGGGGGGGGGGGGTGAGGGATGGTAGTATAGAAGAAAGTTTTCGCAGGCGAGACCGCGAATTTTCGACATTTTCGAGACTGAGGCCAGGTTCGGTCCACAATTTTCAAGACCAAGACCCAGTGGTTGAAAATCCTGTTAGCGAGGGGGGGGGGGGGGTTGTCATGGAGAATTTTCGACATTTTCGAGGCCGAGACCACAGTTTTTCACGCTTTTTGAGGTCGAGACGATAGACCTAGGGTTATAGACCATAGACATTCGAGACTGAGGCCAGGTTCGGTTTACAATTTTCAAGACCAAGACCCAGTGGTTGAGAATCCTGTGGGCAGGGGCTCGATTACGGACCAGCGACATTTACCATGGTAATTAGCATCATTGGCTCTAACTCATCGATGTCAATATGCTAGAATTGCATACAAATCAACAGAACGTAGCAAAGCACACATACCGCCCTTACTCATTCAACTGTAAAGCATATCTAGAGATAAGTGGAACTAGGGCTGGTCCTGTGTAATGATCGTGCTCTCGGCCACTGTAAGCGAGGGGTGGGGTGCGGGGGTAGTCGTGGAGAATTTTCGAGGCCGAGACCACATTTTTTCACACTTTTCGAGGTCGAGACCATTGACATTTGGTCTCGAGTCATTATTTGGTATTAGGGAGGGGGTGGAACCACCCCCTCCCTCCTAATGGGTACGCCTATGATCATAACATAATCCTCTTTTATGCAAAAGAGCAATTTGTTTGAATGGGAGTACTTATTCGGACTGCTGGTTTAATTGTCCCTCTTCTTTCAATTTGGCTCAAGTCATTTTTCACACTCTGTACAAAAACAGTCAGTGTTCGCCCAAGCGTCAACGAACATTTGTTTTGTTAGTGGCACTTGATAGATGAGACTATTGGGCATCCATCAACATGACAAAATCTTCTAAATATTTTTAAAATGTAATTTAGACAGATTTTTCCAAAGTGTAACGCTTTTGTTGATACGCTCTGTATATGCTACATTATTGTTGCCGATTGCATGTGATGGTGATACACTATTAAAGTCAGTTAGTTCGTGTCTCTTTTAGATTAATCGCAAATTCAAATTTAAATCTAAATCTTAAAGGGCAATGCAACCCAATCAAAATGCTGCTTTCATAATCTTGAAGAGATTAAGAAGAATAATCTCTGAAGATTAAGTGTGCCGTCACACTATAGCCACGCTCTGTCTGCGTTCTCGCTTTTTTCCAAAGCGCAGGGGAAACGCCGACAAATCGAGCGATTAATGACACAATGGTAGCTCGTTCCCGCTCTTGCCACGACCTGAACACGCTCTGCGTACGCTTTGGCCACGCTTTCCGAGCTATTCACTGTGCACGCTTGGTGTATCTTTAACAATAGCTCATAACAATGAGACGAGGTCATTTGCTCTACGCTCTGTCTGCGTTCTCGTACTTATTAAAAAAAAAAACATTTTTTCAAAGCGCAGGGGAAACACGATCTCCATGCACACGCTCTGTGCGATCCAATACCATGTACGAATGTAGTTGAACACACTCAGTGCGTTTTACGAGGTTGGGTGGAGGGAATGGGGAGGGTTATTATTGTTGACTATCATTGGTAGTAGTAGTAGTGGTAGTAGTGGTAGTAGTGGTAGTAGTGGTAGTAGTGGTGGTAGTGGTGGTACCCAGCTAGCCACCTGACGTCGGGCCGATGTCGGAATTTGGTTGCCGGATGTCGGCATATCGCCGTTGGCTCGAGGTTAAAATGTCCGCCAGCCCAACATCGTCACGACGTCATTTTTGTGATATATTGGCATAACGTCATTTTCCGACAATGGGTGATTTCAAGTATGGTGTTGGGGTTAGTGTTAGTGTTGAGGGTGAAAAACTGCCTCTAATCTGAGCTAAACACCAGCTTCCAGATTAAGCATCTAAGGTCACGAACTTTTTAATCGTGATGACCTTGAGTAGTAATCGATCAGTATCGCTAGTGTTTGTCAACACTAGAGACAAAATCACGCGAACACCCTTAAAATGGTAACGAAAACGCTTACATGGTTACGAATTAGAGAGCAAGCCGTAATGAAGATTTACCACATACATGTATTGAATACTATAATTTAAAAAAAACATTCAAACCATTCACTTGGTCGATACGATTTTAGTGAATATTCCCTATTTTTAGTGAAATTTGTAACTAAACTCGCAAGAAATGTGCGTGACTCTCTTCTAAAAATTGAATGCCCGTCGCGCGCTGAGACATATGGCTAGCGTTAACGGTTTGCATAGCCGAAGATGTAGGCATAAATCCCGGTGACAGCACGGTAGCAAATTCCGAGTAAATACCAATAGTATGTAACATGATATACTTTATTAAAATCGGTCACGTGATCACTAGGTGCTTGGTGGCCGAGTGGGTTAAGACCTGTCGCACGTGTATCACTTAACCAGATAAATCATAGAAGTGGGTTCGAGTCCCTGGTGTGGTTATTTTTTTTATTATTATTTTTTTTTTAGCCATTATTCACAACAAATTTACTACAGTTTTTAACTCAATTATAAGTTCACTGTAATAAAATGTCAAAGATGTACAGACAATTCCCAGTGCTTAGTGACTTTTTTCGGGGGAGGGGGGGGGGGGGGGTGGCGGGTGTATAATTAGACAAGAAATACATAAAATAATTAATGTTAACAACAATATAAACATAAGGAAGAACCTGGCTATTCAAATTTTGCTTTGTTGTATTATTATTCCAAATGGTCTAAAGAATTTATGTAGTGAAAACTAATGTTTGATTATAAAATAATGAAAATATGAATTGTATGACCTTATTTATTTAAATTACTATAGATATTCAAATCAATACATTAATTTAAAAAATAAGATTTGCATTGCGTTTCATAATCTTCACTTAAGTAAAACTTCAAAAATTATCTAGGTTGACACCCTTTTTACATGCTCAGACAAATAAAAACACCACCATTTCAGTTCAGAATTGTGATTTTAATGCCCACCTAGCAACAGTAACACTAACACCAGCTCGATCTGTACTTGAAATGACTTTCATTTCGATCCCTATGGAAGTTGTTATCTCTATGGAGTTTTGCGTATACATGCTCAACACTAACACTATCGGGCAGATTAGCAGACGACGCTAAACACCAGCAACCACGTGCCACTGCCGGAAATACGAGGTCAAACCTCTAACACCAACTCATTTCAAGTACGGTGTTAAGGCTGCAGTTAGTGTTTAATAAACACTAACACTAGCTCAACACCATCTCTCATAGTATATTGCCATATCAATAAACACCGCCAGTCGGAAACGGAAGTTTGTACAACGGTGAAATCAGAGGTCATCACGTTAACACCATCCTAACACTAAGTCATTTCAAGTATGGTGTTTAAGCCCGATTTAGTGTTTAATAAACACTAACACCAGATTTAAACACCATACTTGAAATCACCCAATGGCCCAACATCATCTCATGACATGATGTTGGGCCATTGTCGGAAAATGACGTTATGCCAATATATCACAAAAATGACGTCGTGACGATGTTGGGCTGGCGGACATTTTAACCTCGAGCCAACGGCGATATGCCGACATCCGGCAACCAAATTCCGACATCGGCCCGACGCACAGTGGGCCAGAACCGTTTCAAAGTGTGCCAAAATGAATTACTCATTGAAGAAGGTTAAAATGAAGTTCCAGTTTAAAGGAACTAAGGGTTATCAGAACCATAGAATTCGATGGGAGTATTTTCAAATCCGTGTGACGTCATCAAAATACTGTTCTCTGATTGGACAAGGCAAATATTCATTGTAACACATATACAGGTTCAGATTACACTGATTAGTGCAACTTATAAGGTGTTTCTGGACCTAAGAAACACAGATGGAGCATTTTCAAATTTCTCTGACGTCATCAAAATACTGTTTTCTGATTGGACAAGGCAAATACTCATTGTAACACATTGACAGATTCATATTACACTGATTAGTGGAACTTGTAAGGGGTTTCTGTACCTAATAAACACAATTGGAGCTTTACAAATTTCTCTGACGTCATCAAAATACTGTTTTCTGATTGGACAAGGCAAATATTCATTGTAACACATAGACAGATTCATATTACACTGATTTATGGAACGTATATGGGGTTTCTGGACCTAAGAAACACAATTGGAGCATTTACAAATTTCTCTGACGTCATTAAACTGTTTTTTGTTTCTCTCCCCCTCTCTCCCCTCACTCTTTCTCCACCTCTTTCTATCTTTTGCTATCTCTCTCCACCGCTATCTTGAATTTCGCTTTCTGTGAATTTATATGAATCATATGCTTGTCCCATCATCTTAGACAAAATGTCAGAGGACTTCTTATAGATGCTACTTGTGTCAACAAAGAAAAAAGCGTACAACTGTATCTTATGTAGTTTGCCTATGTATGAGCCATATATTGTATTTCTGTGAGTACTAACGTGATATACGCCCTCAACGTTCGTTGGTATGAGCGCACGGCGCGCTCTTTCGCAAAAAAGGGCGATTTCGGCAAAAAAAGGGCGAACATGTGGTTGGAAAACCACTTCTTACTCATAAGGTGGCAGATGGTGGCAGACAAATGTGGTATCAAAGTAAAGCATACATTGTAAGGAAGGCAATCATGATATTTTTAGCGCAGCAATCGACAGCAATGTTGACCACTTTTGCGCATGAAAAAAAACATCGATTTTCTCCCATTATTTGTTTGATTCTACTAAACATAAATTCCGACATAACTAACAGTTTAGCTTTAAAATGTATGATTACTTAGGATAACTATTATAAAACGAGCATTTCAAATTTGAAGTCGATTAAGCAATCCGTTTGGCAAATATCATGAAAAAACGCAATATTGCATTTAACACAATGTGTTCCCTAAAATCAACATTTCTGGACTTTGTGAAGAAAAATTACCCACTTAAAATAAATATCGAGAAGAAATATTGTTCGGAGATGTTCTACAGGTTGTATTCTTTGCTTAAAACATGAAAAAAAGCAATTTCATTTCCATGACCAAGTCACTATTTTGGCGCACTTTTGCTCACACCTGGCCCACTGTGCGACGTCAGGTGGCTAGCTGGGTAGTAGTGGTAGATTTTGGACAAAACAATCATGCGGGAAATATGTGTTCATAATGCATACATAGGGTGTGCGTATGTCCCCATTCATTGGAGCCTCATATAATTTGTATGCCGCCATGCCACGTTTTAGCCAGAAATTGAGTTTCCCCCAAATGTACATTATTTTTGCCCGGACATGCCATTTTAAATTGTGATATCATTTTACCTATAGTTGAAACGTGTCAAACTTCGCAATCTATAGCGTCCACTAGCAGAAGTGCTGGAATAGATCTGCAAGAATGTCTTTTGTTCAACTTGGGAATGAATGAGAAGATTATGACACTTGTGTGAAAAAATATCCTCCCATGCATGGACATACAATAGCCCCTGAACAAAGAGTAGGACGCCGAAGCCCCAAGTTCGTTTTTCAACATGTCCAAAGCGAACGCCGAGCTAGCTACGTCCTGCTCTTTTGTTCATCGAGCTATTCATGGAAGGATATCTATTGACGCATGTGAGATAATCTTCCCATTCATTGCCCACTGCGTTGCCAATTTGCTAATTTAACTTGGTCGCCGCGGGAGCGGCGCCAGAGCGGCCGAGAAAAGTGTACGATCTAAACAATAGCGAACAATGAACGCCGCTCTCCACACGCTCTCCCCACGTCCTCCCCACGCTTCCAATTTTATGAATGGGGATTAGGAGCGGCGCCAGGTCGGCGCGAGAGCGTAGCATAGTCTGACGGGGGTATAAACAGCTCTCACACTTTGGCGAGTTGCATATACGAGTTTGCCACGACCTAGACAATAGCTGACCACAAGTGCTGGAATTTTTTGTTTTTGTCCACGGAGGATCTGAATAGAAAGATTATCTCACATGCGTCAATAGATATTCTTCCATGAATACACAGACAATAGCTCGCTGAACAAAAGACTAGATCGGCGCAGTGCGGCGACTGTTTTGGACATGTCCAAAACAAGCCTGGCTCTTCGGCGACCTGACATCTGCTCATCTTTTGTTCAGGGGCTATTGTGTGTCCATGCATGGGAGGATATCTTTTCACACAAGTGTCATCATCTTCTCATTCATTCCCAAGTTGAACAAAAGACATTCTTGCAGATCTATTCCAGCGCTTGTGATCTGCTAGCGGACGCTATGTCGTGGCAACTCGTATGCAACTCGCCAAAGTGTGAGAGCTGCTTAAGAAACAAGTAAATTACGTCTCTTTGAAGATGTCCATTTATTCCTATGGGGAACTCAAATTGGCAACGCACTCTGATAAGTGTATGGACAACTCTCCATATCTTTTGTAAACAAATGTTCCCATCTTTACAGTTTTCTTCATAGTCACATTTTTCCATTCCCCCAACTCATGATATGTTATGTATAAAAGCATTCTACAAAACTTACGTTGAACTCGAACGAAGGGTAAACATAAATTTGGAGAAAATTGAACAAAACTTAAATTGGTTGTACATAGTGTATAGGAAGATGTCCACAACTTTTCCAGAGTGCGTTGCCAATTTGAGTAACTCGAGGAAATACATGGCTCTTGTCAAAGAGCCATAGTTTTCTTATTTCTTGACCGATTGTGCTCAAATTTTCAGAGACCATTCATTATATTTAGTGTCTTATAGTGCATGAACAAATTTGTCTGGATTTCATTGTCCTTTAAGAAGTGGTTGATACAACCCCCACTATAGGAAGAAATAACCAATTGGGAAACTAAAAGTAGAATACGAATGAATTTACATGATTACAATAAAGTGATAACACTATTATAATTAAAGTAACAAAAGTGACTGAACAGTAAACAATAGTGATAATATTACTCATGGGAGTAGATACTTACATAATACCTATTAATCAGGGGGGATGAATGAAATTATGAATAGATCACCCTCCCCCCCCCCCCCCCCCCCCCCCCCCCCCGATGAATGGGTATCAATGACACGCCCATCTATGCCCATACTACTATTCAAAAGAGGGGAACAGCGCATTTGTGGAAATCCTTGTCACCCCCTTCCCGACATATACACGGTTCTAGGACTACTACCCCCTGGACAACCACCCCCCGGACAATTACCCCCCGGACAACTACCCCCCTAGGACAATTACCCCCCGGACAACTACCACCCGGACAATTACCCCCCTAGGACAATTACCCCCCAAGACAATTACCCCCCAAGACAATTACCCCCCAAGACAATTACCCCCCAAGACAATTACCCCCCAAGACAATTACCCCCCAAGACAATTACCCCCCAAGACAACTACCCCCCAAGACAACTACCCCCCGGACAATTACCCCCCGGACAACTACCCCCCGGACAATTACCCCCCGGACAACTACCCCCCGGACGACTACCCCCCGGACAATTACCCCCCGGACAACTACCCCCCGGAAAATTACCCCCCGGACAACTACCCCCCGGACAACTACCCCCCGGACAATACATGTTACGTATTGGCTGAGATATGCCCATCCGAATGAATTTTACTTCAGTTGGCATTCAGTGTTATAGTACACTGGTTCATAAAGTTATGAACCAGTGCACTATAACACTGAGTGCCCATTGACAACAAAATCATTCGGATGGGCATATCGCAGCCAATACGAAACCTATTCAATTGATTTTCGGTATTTGGACATTATTTGTAATGCTCTTTCTGAAAATGAAGTCAACATTAGAACACTCTAAAAACAAGATCTTTATGACATCATTGATGACATCACACTTCACCACTCTATAGGATATACCGCACATGTACACGAATATGAATGGTTATCATGATAATGGCGCCTCATATTATATTATGTAGCTTTTGGAATATAAGCATATAGACCTTATTTGTTCGAGTGAAAGCCTTTTAAACATAGTTCTGACTATATTGACATCATTGAAATATAATTACGCGGATACGTATTTTGTGACTTGGTGTTTAATGCTCGGCCTTTCGACTTGCCGTGTTCTCTGTGTGTACACCATTCATACGTACTGTATCACAAAGCCCAACGCTATACGCCTATACAGTAGGAGCTCTTGATAAAGCTTAAAACATGGATGAGCAAACGGCGCACGGACTTCCGGGGATAATCTTAAAGGTGGAAAGAAATTATGCCAACATCTCCATTCATGGACACGGGATGGCCCGCCTTGATATGTCAACAGCGAGGAGGCTTCTGGATTATAGAATAACCGATCTACAGAGTCTCTTAGAAGTCGGCTGCTCTGTCTTCGTGAGAATAAAGCCATTTACAGAGCAAACGTTGTCCAGACTACCGTCTTTGGCCCAAGATGTAGTGTCACAGCAAGGGCAACAGGAAGTCGTGTTCTTCCGGAAGGACGTCCAAGCACGTCGCCCCGATGTCAGCATCTCAGCTCTCTTCAAAGACATCGGTTCTTCATCGAGAATTCCTGACGAGTTTGTCGGTCGAATGCTGTCGGCGCTCATCCAGGTCACGATGAAGTGCAACGGCTTGGGTTTGGACGAGTCCCTGTCCATCCTCCGGATCCACTCCAAGGTCAAGGACATCCCCGCTATCAATGTCCACCTCGCAGACCGCAACTGCCTCCGTTCCTTTGTCCAGAGCCAGTCGCAGTACTTCTATATTGCTCCAGAGGACCGCGTGATGCATTACGCTGGTTTCAACGAAAAAGTTTTCAAGGAAGCAATTGCGAAAGAAATTGGGACGACAACCGACGCGGTTGCGGTCCAGGGACGTTCGCCGACAGATGTGGATACTGCAGCGCCAAGCAGTGATGTTGATTTCGCCAATGTTACACAGACGAGCCGGATTATCGAAACCCTGAGCGAGACGAAGACCGTTCTCAAGCCGTTACTGGATGCAAACAGGCGCGATGTCATCGTCGGGTTGGACTGCGAAGGCGTTCGATTGGGTGAGAAGTTGTTTTTAAGATGATTTGGATAAAACTAAGCAAAGCCCCCCCCCCTCTAAAAATCTTCTCCTACACCCCTACCACCCCCCTTCGAAAGAATCTTCACTGTTACCCCCTCTCAAAAAAAACTTTACTGACACCCCCCTAGAAATTTCTTCACCGACAACCCCCCCCCCCTCCCCACTCGAAATACTTGACCGACACCCGACCCCTCAAAAATGTTGGTTGAGGAAATAACCACCCCCCCCCCCCCTCAAAAAATATTCACGGACACCCACTCCCCTCACAAATTCTTCAGCGACACCGAAAGAATCTTCACTGACACCCCCCTCGAAAAATCCCCCACCCCCCTTCGAGATTCTTCACCAACATCCCTCCCCCCTTCGAAAGAGTCTTCACCGGTACCCCCTCTTGAAAAAATTGTCATCGACACCCCCCTCGAAAATTCTTCACCGCCCCCCCCCCCCCCTACGAAATATTTGACCGACACCACCCTCGAAAATTCTTCACCGACACCTCCCTCGAAATACTTGACCGACACCCCCTCGAATTACTTGACCGACACCCCCCTCGAAATAATTGGCCGACACCCAGCCCCTGGTAAATTTTGGTTGACGCAATAACCCCGCCCCCCTACCCCTCCCCCCCCCCCCCTTGTAAAAACCCTAGGTATGCTGCCAGCGATCACATGTCAAACAATAAACAGTATTAATTAAATCGTTGTCAAGTAGATCAATAACCCTAATTCCTTGCTCTTCTTGTTTACACATTATTTACAAAAAGCACACATTTTCTATACTTGAGTACAACAAAGTATGCACTTCGAGTAAACATTTACAATTAGCCTTTATTCAGAAAATTAAACCAGTGACAGAGAGAAACCTATTTTGGTAGCCGTATACCCTATTTTGCCAATTTTACGAATATCGTGTTGAAAATGTGAACAAAAATCACCGATCAAATTCAGTCATGCATATACGGACATGTACAATCACACGAATGTATGTACAATGTAGTAGATTGTGCGTTGACAATGCACAGATGCCGGACCTACAATATTCCGCTACTCTGTATATAGTCTATGCAAATTCCCCTCCCGACGGTCGCTTTCGCTTTTGGAATGTACCGTGTCTGAGCATGTAAGACATCAATGCGATGTATAATTCCGCCACAGAACCTGGCTGTACCCAGCATGTCTGTACGCAGTACTATATGGGCCTCAACGCGACAAAAGGGGTCTTAGCGCGCGACACATAGTATGGCGCAAACGTCATCTGAAAATGTAGTCCATGAGGCAAGACCTGAAAAATCGCTTTAAAATGACGTTGGCTGCACCCCTCTGGTGGCCAAGAATTGTTGGTATCATTTTGAAGGTACAAATCTCAGCTATCCCAAACTGGAAGTTTGGAGCCCCGAGAGTTACACGTTACCATGGCAACGCTGCTTATGTAACACGTGGTAAAATACATCATGCATAAACAGTGGGTTCCATTATAGAACGACATGTTGACAAAAAGTAAAATTTCTCAAAATCTAGTTAACATATGTTTTTTCATATTTTCAGGGAATAAGAAATGTAATACCAGCTACCAGTTTCTAAAATATTGCAAACGGTACATGATTTATTCGGTCATTAGAGGTCATTAGGGGTCAACTCTAGGTCAGTGACATAATACTAACTTCAATTGCATATTTGTATGTAATTCATGCAAACTCACATTACTCCTTACTCCTGTGGTGTATACATATGGCTGAATGTGATTCTCTCGGAAGGCATGAGGTCTAGGTATCCATAAACAATATATAAGGCTAAATTGATAAACCATTGCCATGGCAACTAGTCTGATGTGAACGCTACAAAAATGCGGCAAATGAGCAAAAAGTAAGATGCAAGATTCAACATTTTCGATTTTAATGCGCCCGGCTGGATTAAAGCAATATATACCTCATTTGAAAAGGAATTGAAGTTTATGAAAACGACCATTAAAATTGCCGCTACTTTAAGAATCACCATGGAAACCAGCACTAAGTAGACCACGACCCCTTTTACAAGAAATAAAACTGGAATTGCATATACATGTATATATGACTTATTTTCAAATTATGCAATCAATATGCATAAATATGGGTTTTCCTATGATAAAATCACTTCGAAAGGCAAAATGGTGCCTCGTCGTCAGTTGAAGTAAATATCAATCAAGAAGCGTTTCCTAGCAACATAAATTTCCCCTAGCAACAGTTGCATACTTCTTAAATGTTGTCATTTTTTTCTCAAAACTTAATAAAACACGCTTTGGATTATTCATGTTAATGTGATGGACTTTATTTTCTTCATAGTTATCGAAAAAAGACCAGAAATAACCTTACAAACCATAATGAAATAGATGCTTGTTTGTCTATGCCTTACCAAACCTCAAATAAAAAAGTTAAAACACTTTACTATACCATTTGAATGATTGTAGCTATTAGACAATACCACTTGTTTAGTGTATGAATGATTCTAAAAGTTTATCAAAATAGAAAAATCGTAAAACCATTAACCTTGATTTACATAAAATACAGTCATGAAATTATCCACGGAGATCAATGTCGCCTAGCAACATCATTTAGCCTAGCAACCACGCACAGTACTTATGTATTGCGACATGCCTAACCATAGGCGTAACCAGGGGAGAAGGTGTTTTGGGGTTCAAACACCCCCCTTGGACTGTTTTGGGGTGTTCACCCTCTTTAGTTTTTTGTGGGTCTCGGGTATACTTTGTACCGGTCTGGGGCCCACTTTTATGGGTTTCGAGTCCACTTTTCATCGGTCTCGACCATCTAAACCAATAGTCTAAGAACCCCCCCCCCCCCCCCCCCGGACAAAACTTCACCAGTGGTCTCGGCCTCAGTCTCGAAATTTGTTGCCCCCCCCCCCCCCTTCCCCCTCCCCTCTTACACGGCTCTCTGTGGTCTCGGCTCTAACAAATTTGGCGACGGAATAACTCCCTCCTTGAACAAATCATGTGTACGCTTATGACCGATGTATTATAGACAGGTGTTTTCGAGCTGTAACTATGGATGGATTCACTACTGTCACTACTTAATTGAAAACGGTTACAGCTCGTTATTCCAAAGGTTCGTTTTTCCGGAAGGTTCAATACGAACCCCATATCATTTTCGGATTAACGAACCCTATTGTATTCTCGGACTTACGAACCTCATTTCATTTACGGATAAACGAACCCCATTAAATTTTCGGATTAACGAACCCTATTTCATTTTCGATTAACGAACCTTTGGAATTTCGAACCCTATTTAATTTTCGGATAAACGAACCTTTGGAATAACGAACCACACCCGCCATTCCTTGGTCATCAACCGTTGTGTTGCTTGAGGAGTTTGACTAATTATCCATGGCAAATTGGCGTGCATCACAGGGTCTTTGCATGACCTTAGCTTAGTATTCCCATAATGAACAGTTGTATTCTGAAGGCAGAATACCAGTGAATCAATTTCTAGACTAGGCAGTAGCCAGAAGCTCGAATTGTTGCAGGATTCTACATAGAGGTGCTTGGTTTACCCATGAACCTACTCGTGGTTTACCGATAAGGGCATTACTGGAGCCTTCCTTCCTGTCCAGCTTCGTCATATGGACATTGTTTGTCAGAGATTTTTGTAAATCGTCAACTCCATCAATGTAGACTGGATGGACATAGTAGTCTAGGCTGATTGTAGTCCATAGATTTTTTCTTCAGATTCCAGTCTTTATGCATGTTATTCAGGTAACATTTACAAAGTCGTAAGGTGTATAGATGAAATTGCTTGAAGTTATTTACTAATATTGGGATTAGTTGGTGAAGTAATGTTCTTCTTAAGTATTAGGTAGCAAATAATCTACGCGACGTCACGCCCATTGCATTCGTTGATGATCCGGTTGGCAGTTTGCTCGGATAATCAACCCACACATGTAGGCTTTGGAAGGTCTCAAAAGGCCCCAATGGTGTGAAGCCTGTTGATCATAGCCTAACCGCTGCATGATATAGGTCTGCCAATTTAGGGGATTTGGGGGTCAGCTGCCAGACGTCTTTCCATAAGCTGAGGGTGCTGGAATGGGCTGCTAAACTTGAATTCATGCCATTTGCCATAAACATAATCATACCACTGGACTAGAGCATAATAATTTTGTGTGTGTTTGTGCAACAATTTGTGGGTTGGTAATTGCGCAGTTTCATTGTAATGACAAATGAAGTCCTGCTTATGGTGTACAACTTTATTATTAACCCCCCCCCCCCCCCCCCCCTAAAAATGTAGTGGTCATGCGTCGTGAGGTCGCCTCCATTTGAGTTACATGCCGTTTTGGGCTTCTGCAGGACAATGTTACGTTTTAGAGTAAATATTTACTGACGAACTTCCCTTATCCTATAGAAATTTCAATATAAGAATCTTAATATGCACTCAGAAATATCATTAGCCTATAAACTTTTTTTAAATGTATACTAACCCACATTTTGTTTACAGTTGTAGAGGTCAATATTTTCCATGATAACTTTTTCTGAGGTAGCTCTAGACTACAAATGATAATGTTTTCATGCAGAGCATACTTAGACATTTACAGCAATATAATATTGTTTGGGGCTTTCATTCATACTGAAAACAAAAAAAGATAATCCGTCATTTTCACTATGTAAGTGTCACTTAAAGGGATAGTTGAGTATTGGTCAAACTGGTCATTACGGTACAAAATAATAGTTATAACTTCACCATGCTCGAAAAGTATACACAATTACAAACGACTACGTCAGACCCCCTTTTTTTTTTGCCATTTTTTCATACAAAATTGTGCATTTGATGTTTTGTTAGAATAATGATTTAATAGAGATATCATCACCAAACCTATTAAGATTTTGTTTCAAAGTAGTCTTTTAAAATTTGTCTAAAAAGTCAAAATATCCCCTGGTGAAGAATTTTTGAATAAAAACTCATTGGTTTCAACCATTTTAAATACGATATTGTGCATGTGATATCTTGTTGAAATAATGATAAGATAAAGAGATAATCAAAAGTGGAAGCATTCTTTAAATTAGTTTAGCGGCTGGTGCACAATTATCGAATAACTGTGGGGCCCTACAATTATTCTAAATGGATAATTTAGCCATTTCTGAACCGATTTTTTATCAAATAAAGTTCATTCTGTCATTTCAATTGTATGCTCTTTAAAATTCGACACTCAGTTTATCATTATCTCACAACAATTATTTTGTGAAGTGCCCCCCTATACCAACACTCAACTATCCCTTTAAGGATCGGAATATAAAATTAAGCCTAATTGTGTTCGGACATAATACAGTTTGATAGGTAAGCTTTAATTTGATACCAAATTTGTATTTTTACACCTTGTCTTATTGAAGATATTAACGTTTTTACCAAGAATTCACAGAATGTATCGGTCAAAATTGTGCCCCCATAGAGTTTGTACAGGCAAGCCTCAATTTTCTGTGTTTGTGTTGATTTTGTTAAAATTGAATGTGACAAAAACACTTTTCAATCATTTTACAATAAAGTCAATGTTAAAGCTTTCATTTAATACCAACATTGTAGCTATACACCTAGTTTTGACAAAGTTATCAACGTTTTAGAAAAAAGGGTCTTTAAAAAGCATTTCCCCATAGACTTTGTACCGGGGCGCCGCTTCCATGCGCGCATCCTCTGGTTCCAACCTTCAAATAGTTGTATCTCCACTTAGGAAATAGGTAAACCTTTCAAACTTTGCAGACATATGGCATTCTGATAGTTCTTTAAAGTGATACCAACATTTCTTTAGAAATTAGTTCTGGTTTCGATAAAAAATAAAGGTAATGGTAGCAAAAAAAAACAGAACGTAACGGCACCACCCTACATGTATATGGAGGCGAGTTCATGACGCATGGCCATTATAATCATGTACATGTGTCATACGGCAGCCATTTTGAATAAATAATGTCCTGACCTTGCCGAGGTAATTTTTTGAAATTGCATTCGAGTGGTTTTTAGATCAGTTAAAAGTATTTTTTTATCATACCCCATAACAGCCTCAAATATTTGGCGAACAAAAATAAACACGTGTGAGGGTTTCTCTAAATTGCGTTTTGTATCATATCTGCAGATACTGTTCACTTTTGCGTAAATACACCATTTTTGTTTGAGGCTGTAGAGGTACTTTAAAAAGTCAGATTTTTAAAAACCCAACATTTTTGGATTCAGTACTTTTCATACATTCGAAAAATAGTTTTAACTCATTTTCCATAAATTTCGCCTTTAGACCCCTTTTGTCACGTTGAGGCCCATATACCAATGCAAAACAGATCCCGTCCCTCCCGTTTAGTGGACCAGCAAAATTTTCTGATATATCACGAAATATAGTTAAAAAGGATATCGCACAGCTTTCGTACAAACGTCAGATCCATCGCCCAGCTAAAAATATACGCGAAAACTACCGTGATGGACAGCAACACACGGACACCAACCCCGTACTCTTATTATAATATAGATAGTAGTATTAGATGTAATAACATAAGTAGTAGTAGAAGTAGTAGTAGTAGTAGTAGTAGTAGTAGTAGTAGTAGTAGTAGTAGTAGTAGTAGTAGTAGTAGTAGTAGTAGTAGTAGGGCAATTCCACGCCAAAGTGGACATTTGACTAACAATTTTACAAGCATTTTTATGATACAAATTTGGTATTAAATCAAAGCTTAAATTCTATATTTTTGGAATTCAATGAGAAAATTTTAGTTTTACATAATTTTAGTTGTTTTTTATAATAACTTTATAACCATAATTGAACCCCACAAATTTGACATTTTTGTGAAAAAGTGTTTTGATCCTGTGTTTGTTTTATATTTCCCCAGTTAAGCCTAAAAACCATTATTCTGACTCCTGAGATATGACCATTTCGTAAAATAGTAAATTTGTATGATTTATTTGATTTGTTATGCTTCAATGACTTCCTATTTTCAGCCTATGAAAATGTCCTTCCGTTACCGAAAAATCAATATTTTTAATTTTGTGGCTCACATAGTTGTTAGAGAGCAGACCAATCTTCAGTGCAAAGCAAGTTCAAGTAGGCCTTCCCATTGCTAACAATTGTATTACTCAGTGTTTCTTCGTTAATTAATAAATAACAAAAGGAAATGTCCTTCCGTTACCATACACATGGTAACAGATGGACAAGGTACCTCATATTACATATTATGAACAAATTTATGTTCAAAAATTGGTCTCTCATATATGAAAACCCAAATAATGAGACAATACCTGCAATGGCCAGCTATCAGTGGCGTAGCGTGGTCGGACTAGTAATTTTCTGTTTTTCAACCAATCAGATTTGTGCATTTAGAACATTTGATCTGGCTCACAATTGATTTTATCTCTTTCTGCAACAGGGCCCTTGGCTTGTACCATGATGCCATTTGTCTGGATTTCTATTGTATGGGGATTAGTAGGTCTATTTAACTGTGGTGAGCCAGGGTGTGAATAGGCTCTGATCATGACTTTGAATAAGTCTTTTTTTATACAATACACCCCTATAGAATTCTTGGACATGGGTGTAGGTCTAAAATAATTAAATTTTACATGAAATTTGCAAACTAAAAACAAGGCTGTAGAAAAAACAAGAATAATATATCTCCAATTCTTTCGTATGTTGTAGAAATTATATCAAGCCAAGATTTAAGCCAAAAGAATTCTCAAAATTATTTGATCCACGAGGTAAAACGGAAGGTCAAAATATAAGGTCAAAGGTTATCGTATCCAAACTTGCTCATGCATGAACACAAATGGCATAAATGGATTGCACATAACATCCCCAGTCCAATGACACCATTACAAAATAAATTGACCCAACGGTTAATGTACAATGGCCATTTGAAAAATGGTGCCCACGCCCATTTCTTACAAAACTCCCCCATAAGAATCGACCATAGCGCCAAAACCATTGGGCGGCTTGGGCTAAAACTAAAATATTTGCGCTTTTAAAGGTTGAAATATACCAAATATAAGCAAATTTGAAGGGGGCTGCGATGAAAATTTTCACTTTTTTAAAAGGTGATTTGACATGGAATGACCCTACTGTGTCATATCATACATTATAGTCCATTATGTCCTTCCGTTACCGAACATTGGTCCGCTTTGTGTGAAATAACTCAAATATCTGCGGACAAATTTTAATCAAAGAACAAGTAAATTCTTCTTAACACTTCAGAGAATGAAATGTGTACCCTTAAAATATTTTGTATTATTTAATATCACAGAGTTTTAGTTAAAGGGGTAGTTTAGTTTTGGTAAGGCTGAACTTAAGTAGCTAAAACCTGCACAGTAACATTATAAACTAATAGTTATAACTCCACCATGCTCGAAAGGTATACAAAATTACAAACGACTAAGTAAAAAGCCTGTTATCATTCAAAAAGAGCCATTCAAACACAAGAGGGCGCTTTTTTAAAAGGCATTGGTTTCAACCATTTTTCATACAAAATTATGCATGTGATGTTTTATTGATATAATGATTAAATAGCGAGATCATCAACAACTATTTTAAAAACGCTTTTGAAAATTTTTGAAAAAGTGCAAGCATTTTAAACAATTTTTCTAAAAATCATCTAATTATTTGGGCCCCAAATAACTATAAGATCAGATATATTTATTGATATTTCAGCCGTTTCTGGGTCGATTTTGACCAAATAAAGTTTATTCTGCCATTAAAATTGCATGTTCTCTCAAATTCGACATTCAGTTTTTCATTACCTCACAAAAAAATTGTGATGTGCAGCGCCCTCTCTACCAAAACTAAACTACCCCTTTAAAACTGTTTTTATAACAAAACCTTGTCCATTTTGGTGTCCTTCCGTTACCGACCTCATTTGTATGCATATTCAATAATGTGCGGAGATAAACAAATTTTAAAAATTATGGGACCTTAAAACTGTATGTTTTGGAAGTATTGTTATCAAAATAGACTATTCTAACAACACAAGTATTTAAAAATGTCTTTCTTAAAGTTGCCCTTTTTTTTCTGTGTGTCCTTCCGTTACCATGGATTGACCATGAATAAGAGCCATTGGAGCATGAAATATAGTAAGAAAAAAATAGAAATGTAAATGCTTGTGATGTCCATATGTTATCTATGATACAAACTCATTTAATACCACAAAAGAGATGTTTCCTTCTCATAAATGGTCTTTAAATTTCAAAATTAATTTTATTGTACAATTCCTATAGACTTTTCAGAGGTCCTTCCGTTACCGTCCTTCCGTTACCGAACACTGAAGTAATTAATTTCTCATAATTAATATACCAATGTAGATATTTTTCTTAAAAGGTGGTGTTATACTCTGTGAACATAAGGAAATGGACTAGTAGCCAACTTAACATGATAAACCTCGTAACTTCACAGAGATTGGGTCATAACTAAACAAATTGAAAAACCATGTCCATTTTGGCGTCCTTCCGTTGTCGGCCACATTAGTGTCCATATCTAATTTACATAATGCGGTCAAAATTTTAGAAATAGTGGAAATCAAAGGTGTCCCAACAAGGATCAAAGACATGCCATTTAGAATAAAAAATCTAAAGCAGGATCCTGGAATTATTTGATTGAAGTTCCAAAATTGTGTCTGAATGTCCTTCCGTTACCGTGGAATTGCCCAGTAGTAGTAGTAGTAGTAGTAGTAGTAGTAGAGTAGTAGTAGTAGTAGTAGTAGTAGTAGTAGTAGTAGTAGTAGTAGTAGTAGTAGTAGTAGTAGTAGTAGTTAGTAGTAGTAGTAGTAGTAGTAGTAGTAGTAGTAGTAGTAGTAGTAGTAGTAGTAGTAATAGTAGTAGTAGTAAAAGTAATAGTAGTAGTACCCAGCTAGCCATCTGACGTCGTGCCAACGTTGGGCCGATGTCATTTTCGTTGTAAGGGGACGTTGGGCCAACACATGCGACATGCGACGTCACCGAAACGTGAAAATGTCCGCCAGCCCAACATCAGCTCGGCGTCTTTTTTTAATGCTGACCCAACGTCATTTAGCGATTTCGGCCCAACATCAATTATTGACAATGGCCCAATGTCAGTTCTAACGTCGGCCCAACATCGATTCCTGACGTTGAGAGAACATCAAGTTCTGACGTCGGCCCGACGTTAACATGTCCGCCAGCCCAACATTGTCCCAACATCATTTTGTGATGTCGGGCAAATGTCAATTTCCGACAATGGCCCAACACCGAATCCTGACATAGGACAGATATCAAATTATGATATGGGCTCGACGTTAAAATGTCCGCTAGCCCAACATCGTCACTACGTCATTTTGTGATATTGGCATAACGTCAATTTCCGACAATGGCCCAATATCAACTCATGACATTGGACCAACATAACATTATGATGTCGGCTCGAGGTTGAAATGTCCGCTAGCCCAACATTGTCACGATATCATTCTGTGATGTTGAGCCAATGTCAATTTCCGACAATGGCCCAACACTGAATCCAGACATAGGACAGATATCAAATGCTGATGTGGGCTCGACGTTAAAATGTCCGCCAGCCCAACATCGTCACTACGTCTTTTTGTGATATTGGCATAACGTCAATTTCCGACAATGGCCCAACATCAACTCATGACATTGGACCAACATAACATTATGATGTCGGCTCGAGGTTAAAATGTCCGCTAGCCCAACATTGTCACGACATCATTCTGTGATGTTGGCTCAACGTCAATTTTCCCAAATGGCCCAATATCAAATCCTGACCTTGGGCCAACATCAAATTCTGACGTTGGCCCGACATTAAAATGTCCGCCAGCCCGACATTAGCCCAACGTTATTTTTGTATTGTTGGCCCAAAATCAAATCTGGACGTTGGCCCGACATCAAATCTTGACGTTCGCCCGAAGTTTGAATGTCCGCTAACCCAACATTCGCCCAACATCATTTTCTGATGCTGGGCCAACATCAAAATTTGACAATGGCCCAATGTCAAATGGCCAACGTAGGACCAACATCAAAAACGTAAAAAGAAATTGGAAACATGCATCGATTCCACGTCCGATCCATGCATTTTGTTTAACCTTTACACACATTCATTCATAAATCGTAATTCTTTAAATATCCTATTCCTATACCTATTGCCTACTCCTAAACCTATCATCCTATCGTCCTACAAACATAGGTCGCAATCGGTATAATATCTTAGCATGTATGTTTTGTAATGGTTAGAATTTGCAGAGCGTTGAATCTGAAATAATCCACCTTCAAATCATATTCATAACACTATTTAAAGGTGTTATTTATATTCTTATATATCCTTCTAAATTATATACTGCAGCAAGGACATGACAAAAGTATATTTTTTAATATAAATAATTCAAAAAATCGAACATTTTCATTTCACTTACGATCGCTTATAATCGATCATGAATTGCCCGATAGCAATACTTCTTTTTCTTTACTTTAGAATTACTAATGTTTGTAATCGATTAAACGAAATTCAATTCATTCAAGATTCTCAAAGCAAGTTAACAAAAATATTATAAGTACCCAGCTAGCTAACTGACGTCGGACCGGTGTCGGCAGGTTGTCGGCAAGATCGCGGTCGGCAAACAGACGTTGCGCCAACATTACGCCAACGTCGAATTTAAGTTGGAGGTTTTGGAAATGAAATAAGTCGGAAAATGGTTGTAGTTGAATGTCGTGCCGATGTCATTAAGCTGACGGAAAAAATACGTCTCAAATAAAACGTCGCGCTAAAATCGCACCAATGCCGAAACTGAGCCCAATTTAAGAGCTCGATAGAGGGTGGTAATATTAATGTCGGGCCGATGTCAATAAACCAACATGAATATGACATCTCAAATATGACGTTGGGCCAATTTTGTACCGATGTCGGAATATATCATTTTAAGAGGTCGGTAAATGGTTGTGGAATTGATGTCGGACGGATGTTATTAATTGGACATCAATATGAAATCACAAATATGACGTCAAGCCGATATCGCGCCGATGTCAGAATTGGCAGCAATGACACAAGTCGGCAAATAGTCATGAAATCGATGTTCAGCCGATGTCAATATTCTGACATGAATATGACATCTCCAATATGACGTCGGTATAATTTCGCGCCGATGTTGGAACTGGTAGCAATTAAAGAGGTCGGTAAATGGTTGTAACATTGATGTCGGACCAATGTTTTTTTTTTTGGACATCCATATGACATCTCAATTGTGACGCCAAAGCGATATCCTGCCGATGTCATAAATGGCACCAATGAAACTAATCATTAAATAGTCATTAAATGGATGTTGTGCCGATGTCAATAATTCGATATGAATATGACATTTCAAATATAAAATCGGCCTTCTAACGCCCCGATGTTAGAACTAGTAGTAATTTAAGAGTTAGGTAAAACGTTGTGAAACTTATGTCGGGCCAATGTTATTAATTAAACATAAATATGACAACTCAAATACAATTACTTTGGGCCTATACCGCACATATGTCGGAACTTATAGCAATTTTAAATGTCGGTGAAAGGTTGTTAAACAGATATCAGGCGGACGTCATTGCTCCTACATAAATATGACATCTCTATTAACACGTCAGTCCGATATTGTGATGATGTTGGATCTGGTAGCAATTTAAGAGGTCGGTACATGGTTGTGAAATTGATGTCGGGCCAATATTTTGAATTGGACCTCAATATGATATCTCAATTATGACGTCACACCGATATCTTGCCGATGTCAGAATTGGCAGCAATAAAACAAGTAGGCAAATGGTCATCAAATCGATGTTGCGCCCATGTCAATACTGCGACATGAATATGAGACCCCCAAATTTGATGTCGGTCCGATATTGTGCCGATGTTAGAACTTGTTAGCAATTTAAGAGTTCTGTAAAATGGTGTTTAGTTTGATGTCAGCCCGATGTAATGTATTAGACATCTATACTATGACGGCAAACATATATTCCGTCGAAGACAGAACCTTCCGCAACGGAACAAGTCGGCAAATGGTAAAATTAATGTCCTGTCATTAATCCGTCATAAATATGACATCTTAAATATGGCGTCGGTTCGACAGTGTGCCGATGATAGAGCTGGGAGCAATTTAAGAGGTCGTTATAATAAATGGTTGTAAATTTGATGTCGGGCCGATGTAACTAATAAGACATCTGAAATATGACGTCAAACCGTTATCCCGTCGATGTCAAAACCTTTGTCGATGGAACAAGTCGGCAAATGGTCATTAAATTAATGTCGTGCCCATGTCATTAATCCGACGTGAATAAGAGATCTCAAATATGACGTCGGGCTAATATCGCGCCGATGTTGGAACTGGTAGCAAATTAAGAGGTTGGTCAAATATTGTAAAAGTGATGTTATTAAATATACATAAATATGACAGCTCAAATATGACGTTGGGTCAATGTTGTACCGATGTCGGAACTGGCGACCATTTGCCGGCTTGTTTCATGCTGCCAGTTCTGACATCGGCATGATATCGCTATGGCGTCATCATTGAGATGTCATATTCATGTCTAATCACTGACGTCGCCACAACACCAATTTAATTAACATTTTCCGAGTTGTGTCATTGCTGCAAGTTCTTACATCCATTCGGCTTGACATCATATTAAAGAGGTCACATTGATGTCTAATTAATAACATCGGACCGACATCAATTTTAATACCATTTACCGACCTCCTAAATTGCTATCATTTCCGTCATCGGCGCGATATTAGCACGACGTCACATTGCACATGTCATGTCGGATTATTGACATCGGCTCAACATCAACTTAATGACTATAAGCCGATTTGATTCATTGTTGCACATTCTGACATCGGCAGGATCTCGGTTCGACGTCAAAATTGATATGTCATTATTAGCCCGACGTCATTCATGAGATGTCATATTCATGTCGGGCTATTGACATCAACGCAACATCAATTTTATGACCATTTTCCGAGTTGTTTCATTGCTGAATGTTCTTGCGTCGGCGGGATATCGGCCTGACATCATATTGTCAATATCATATTGATGTTCAATTAATAACATTGTCCCGACATCACTTTCACAACCATTTACCGTCCTCTTAAATGGATGCCATTTCAAACATTGGTGCGATATAAGGTCGACGTCTAATTGGAGATGTCATATTCATGTCGCAATATTGACATCGATGCAATATCAATTTTATGACCATTTGCCGACTGGTTTCAATGCTGAATGTTCTTACGTCGGCGGGATATCGGTCTGACATCATATTGTTGATATAATATTGATGTTCAATTAATAACATTGTCCCGACATTACTTTCACAACCATTAAGCGACCTCTTAAATTGATACCAGTTCCAACATCGGCGCGATATTAGCCCGACGTCATGTATGAGATGTCATATTAATGTCGGAATACTGACATTGGCGCAACATCAATTTTATGACCATTTACCGAGTTGTTTCATTACTGAATGTTCTTACGTCGGCGGGATATTGGCATGTCCAGTGGCGTAGACAGGTTCTTACACCTGGGGGGGATGATTTGCCGTTCACCGGACCAAGACCAATTTGTTCACGGCCGAGACCACCTGCCAAAATATTTCGAGACCAAGACAATTGCTTGAAAATCCTCTCAGTGGGGGGGGGGGGGGGGGGGGGGGTAGATGTTAAGATGGTCGTGACCAGGCGGGCCGAAAGCTTTGAGCCAGATGTGAGAGTGAGACATTGCAAGGAGCGAAGCGACCAAGCCCGAGGGAGCGAAGTGACTGAGCGGGGGGAGGGTGTGGGAGGGGGTGTACCCCCTCCGACGGTAGGAAGCTTTTGCATTTTTGGACTTGAAATTGTGCAATCTGGTGGGGGGGGGGGGTTAGATGTTAAGATGGTAGTGACCAGGCGGGCCGGAAGCAGTTTTGGATTTGGGGGGGGGGGCAAAACCTATGGGGGCTTACGATTTTGTGTGTGTAGGGGCTCATGCCCAATCACACTCACAGTGCTGTCAACTTTGAGCCAGATGTGAGAGTGAGACATTGCAAGGAGCGAAGCGACCAAGCCCGAGATAGCGAACTAACTGAGCGGGGGGAGGGTGTGGAGGGGGGTGGTCCCCCTCCCACGGTAGGAAGCTTTTGCATTTTTGGACTTGAAATTGTGCAATCTGGTGCTTATACCTAGATAGGAAATTCGGGCTTAACATTGACTGTATCTTGGAAAGCGTGTTATGATTTGATCGACCAGAAATGTTAAATATATTTTCACGAAGAAAACAAATAATTGACACTAATGAATATGCACCCCCACACAAACACAAATATTGTATTTATATTTAGCGTAATACACAGTTCCAACATCACCATATGCCACATTATGTATGATCCAATAACTTAGCCTATTGCCAAGAATGAGTCCCGAGGGGCGAAGCTACCGAGTGCGGGGGCAGAGCCAAATAGGGAGGGTTTGAGAGTGGGTATCCCCCTCCCACGGAGAAGATTTTGCATTTATATATAATACTTGAAATGGTGCAATTTGGTGCACGTCACACAAGCAGCCAGATCAATGCCAGCCTACACTGGAACTACGGTATACAGAAAAAGTACAGGTACTCACCCCAGACCATACGCAAGTTACACAACAAACTGAGATAATCTGTACACGCGCGAAGCGCGCAGCGAAAATTGAAAGTTGATGTATAAATTACTTTTTTTAAGGTTAGAATTAACAAGTCTTAGCTCATACAACTAGTGTTTTCTTTCCCACTCGTATACAGATACACACACAAAAAATATATCCTTCCCTAAAACCTGGGGGGGATGATTGTACATGTCATCCCCCCCACCTTGCGAGGTGGGGGGATGCATCCCCCTCATCCCCCCCGTTGTCTACGCCCCTGGGCATGTCATCATATTGTAGATATCATATTGATGTCCAATTAATAAAATTGTCCCGACATACTTTGACAACCATTAAGCGACTTCTTAAATTGATACCAGTTCCAATATCGGTGCGATATTAGCCCGACGTCATGTATGATATGTCATATTAATGTCGGACTATTAACATTCGCGCAACATCAATTTTATGACCATTTGCCGACTTGTTTCATAGATGTCAGAGGTTGACATCGGCAGAATATCGCTATGGCGTCATCATTGAGATGTCATATTCATGTCTAATCGATTTGTATTGGGCCATTGGCGGAAATTGACGTTGGGCCAACATCACAGAATGATGTCGTGACAATGTTGGGCTAGCGGACATTTTAACCTCGGGCCGACATCATAATGTCATGTTGATCCAATGTCATGAGATGATGTTGGGCCGTTGTCGGAAATTGACGTTATGCCAATATATCACAAAATGACGTAGTGAAGATGTTGGGCTGGCGGACATTTTAACTTCGAGCCAACCGCGATATGCCGACATCAGGCCAACATCTTTCGACATCGGCCCGACGTCAGGTGGCTAGCTGGGTAGTAGTGTAGTAGTGGTAGTAGTAGTAGAAGTAGTAGTAGTAGTAGTAGTAGTAGTAGTAGTAGTAGTAGTAGTAGTAGTAGTAGTAGTAGTAGTAGTAGTAGTTTTAGTAGTAGTAGTAGTAGTAGTAGTAGTATTAGTAGTAATAATAATAGTAGTAGTAGTAGTAGTAGTAGTAGTAGTAGTAGTAGTAGCAGTAGTAGTGGTAGTAGTAGTAGTAGTAGTATAGTATTAGTAGTAGTAGTAGTAGTAGTAGTAGTAGTAGTAGTAGTAGTAGTAGTAGTAGTAGAAGTAGTAGTAGTAGTAGTAGCAGTAGTAGTAGTAGTAGTAGTAGTAGTAGTAGTAGTAGTAGTAGTAGTAGTAGTATTAGTAGTAATAATAATAGTAGTAGTAGTAGTAGTAGTAGTAGTAGTAGTAGTAGTAGTAGTAGTAGTAGTAGTAGTAGTGGTAGTAGTAGTAGTAGTAGTAGTAGTAGTAGTAGTAGTAGTAGTAGTAGTAGTAGTAGCAGTAGTAGTAGTAGTAGTAGTAGTAGTAGTAGTAGTAGTAGTAGTAGTAGTAGTAGTAGTAGTAGTAGTAGTAGTATAAGTAGTAGTAGTAGTACAAGTAGTAGACGTAGTAGTAATTGAATAAGTAGTGATAATACTATTATGACCAATCTTCTCATACTAATTATATCAGGAAGCTATGACGGCTGCATGACACTGGTGCAAGTTTCGACCGTAGAGGGAAGGGCATTCATCTTCGATGTGATGAAGAACCCAAGTTTGTTGAAAGGTGACTCTTACCTCAGAAGGCTTTTGGAAAGTACAGACATTTTGAAGGTTAGTCAAAGGTGCTAAAATTCAAAGTCATCCCCGTTTTCTAACTTCATTTCAATAGCCATAGGTAAATATCTATCATAAATAGTAAAAGCTATAATTTGATGCTAGTCATACGTGCGTTTAAAATCCCTTGTCCAGTCTAAATTGGCATGGGCCTGACCACTAAACCATTTGTCAGATACTGAAGATTTAAAACCAAATTATTTCTATGAAACTGAAAAATATGACTCCGTTTATTACTACCCAATTTAAATTTTGATTGTTTCCACAAAAATAACCTCATACGTAATTGTTTGTATTTAAGCATGTCCATATATGAAACCACCTATAGACATGTATGATGAAACCGTTTTGTTTCAATTCACTGATTACTAGGTAATCCATGATTGCACCAACGATTCGCGTGTCCTCTTTCGAGATTTTGATGTCTCCTTGAGAAACGTCTTTGATACTGTGGTAAGTGAAGCAACAACATCTATTGTGCAAAAGGGGCGGGGGTGGGGGCAAGGGATTGGAAGCATAAACACCTAGCAGTGCCTAGTCGGTATATATGGTTTATGTTTTGTAGCCCACCACCACCCACCTCCCTACACATGGCCTTGCTTCTTACTTTCTCCAACCCCCCCCCCCCCCCCCCCCTGCTCCCCCGATGTTGTCCTTATCAGTCAGGTTACCGAAACCAAATCAAGACATTTTATTCCGAAGTGGTAAAAAGTGGACAGATTCTGTTTTCTTTACAAATGGAATACAGTTCTAAGAAAAACATTTTTACGAAACAAATGGAAATGAATTTAGAGGAGTAAATTGGTGGTTAAAATTAAGATGAAGAAGACATATCGTTATCTATCAAATAAACTTGCATCACTTCTTTAAGCATGTGGACACAGACGAAAGTTTGTTGTCGCAATAATGTTTCTAATGTTTATTTGTTGTCATGGTAACAACATCCAGCTCGCAATGAGGATCCTGATGGAGCAGTTAAACCGTGAGCACGTGTTTAAGGTCAGCTTCAAGGTTCTCTGTGAGATGCTGGGAGAGAAGGTTCTCCACAAGGAAGACGACTTCAGGACCAAGATGCTGGAGACTCCCGACTTCTGGAAGATTCGCCCCCTCACCGAAGAGATGATCTTCTATGCGGCTTCTGATGCCCTCTGCCTGGTGCCGAGTGTCTACCAGAAACTCGACGGGTAGGTGGCACCGATCTAACATACACATACATACAAACAGACAGACAAAAAAACACATAACAATACCCACATACTCACACTCAGGCATTATACACACTCAGACAGAAATATAACCACACACACGCACGCACATACACACACACACACACACACAAACATACAAACACACACACACACACACACACACACACACACACAAATACACAAACCAGATCACATCTTACACCCACTAACACATAAACACAGATGCACAATTTAACATGGTGTTCCCCTATAAGGAAACGTTGTGATATATGTTTTATTATTAGTTTGTTGTTGCTGATATTTGTATTATAAATGTAAAAATGTACTACATGTATCACAACAGAATTTACATAGCCTATATATTATACAACATTACAATTCTTAAGCGCTGCCGAAAGATGGTAACTAAACCATTTATCAACTACCATTATCATCATTATCAACATCATCCTCTTCACTTGCTTTCAATGTTGACACGCTTTTACATCACTGTGTCTCCTAACATCCTTCAAATTGTTTTACGTATGTGTTTCTTAGGATTCTGACACCGATTTGGCGCCATTTCTTCAAATGGTCATGTGACGACTTGCTGACCAGGATGCAGCAACACAGGACATAGGGCACTGCAGCCGCCAACATGGATGAGGGTAACCATGGCAACAACTCGGGAAGGAAGGGAAGGTCGGGGAGAGGTCGAAACATGTACACCGATTTGTCGAAGAGGGAAGAGTGTTACAACCAACTTAAAGGAATCTAGTAACATTTTTTACAAACTTGTGCAAAAACTGATGAATGGTTGATACAAATTTGTATTTTTTGGATCTGATATACCCACTGATTGATGTGTGAAAATTCCACGGTAAATGAAAGTCATATGACCGAGTAATGGGCGAACTTCTCAATGGACATACTTATGTACAGTTATAATTACCCAGTAGATAGTTTAAAAGATGGACACTTCAATCATAAATATCTTGATAACGAAAGCGAAATTCGGAAAACCAAAACCTGATCCATATTTGTACTGGTAATGCGATTAGCTATGTTAAAACCGCAGTGGTAAGTGTTTTCGATGTTGACAGTGTTACTAGATCCTTAAGACGGGAAAAATGGAAAACTTTAGGAATTCGTTTATTTACTAATTTTCTTACTGTTAGTAATGCTACTTGGTGTTATAGGGTAATATGTATGATCCATAATTAATGTCATACTTATACATATTGTTTTTACTGTAATAAATCAGTTATAATGTATTTATCGGGTGGGGTGATTGGGGTAGATGTTTGCCTGTTGATGTTATTTCAGTTTTTGTTTGTGTTTTGATTAATGATGTTGTATATTAATACATGCATGTAAATTATTTTATAGACTTGTATTTTAAAATGTATGGTAAAGTATATATGTTAGTCCCGTACAGGGCACCGTTGTAAAGCATTTTTTAACCGAACGACCCACCCCTGTGTGTTTAAAGAATACAATAATAAATAAAACAATACAAAATTTTAAAAAAATAAAAAGTATATAAAATATAGAAAAGTATCGTAGATCAAAGAGAATGTTGTTACTGTGATTAATTAAAATGGAGACCAATTCTTCAAGGAACATGTGCTTCAGCACCTTTTTGCAGAATACACCAAGTATCTGAGGGCTCCATGGGCGTAGATACTTACGTCATACCTATTTATCAGGGGGTGAATGAATAGATCATCCCCCCTGATGAATAGGTATCTGGATGGCTCGCTGAAATTGTAAGCTGCCACCATTGATTTGCCCATGAGCATGATGGGGGTTTCGTATATCATAGTGTTTTTGCCTACCTAAGTGTTTGTATCTTGCCTTATAGGTTGTTATTAAATATAGCATTAACATAAAATAAATACTGCAAAACACTATTAGTTCATCATTTGTGTTATGTGTGTATAGTAATTAATGGTCCGGTAATTATTAGTATTTTGTGTATAACATAATATATAGTTTTCATTATGCAAATTTTCAATTGAATGGTATATGCAATTTAAAAAAAATAATTTTAAGGAATTGCAGCGTTGAAATAACAATCAACATACAGTTGTAGTCAAGTATGTGTTACATAATTACTGGTAAGTGGTATACTATTTTCCGTCATACTATCATATAATGCTTTTCTGACAGAATTCAGTTTCAATGTTCAATACTTTGTTACTTTAAGTTCTAAGTTATATAACATTATATTCTATCTTCAGTCAAACCTGTCTTAGTGGCCACCTGCATATGGCAGCCAACCTGCCTACCCAGCTAGCCACCTGATGTTGGGCCGATGTCGGAATTTGGTTGGCGGATGTCGGCATATCGCCGTTGGCTCGAGGTTAAAATGTCCGCCAGCCCAACATCGTCACGACGTCATTTTTGTGATATATTGGCATAACGTCATTTTCCGACAATGGCCCAACATCATCTCATGACATGATGTTGGGCCATTGTCGGAAAATGACGTTATGCCATTATATCACAAAAATGACGTCGTGACGATGTTGGGCTGGCGGACATTTTAACCTCGAGCCAACGGCGATATGCCGACATCCGCCAACCAAATTCCGACATCGGCCCAACATCAGGTGGCTAGCTGGGTATAGTAGCCACCTGTCTATAACAGTCAACCTACCTAAAGTGGCCACCAAAAGTGATCCTCTGCAACTAAATACAAAGTTCTTAAACCTGTCTATAGAGGTCACCTGCCAACACTGGCCACTTTTCTTGTTTCCCTAAAGTGCTCACTATAATTATACACAGGTTTGACTGTATAATATGTACATTACAAAATAAGTATTTCATTGCTGAATGTAGTATATTCCCAAGACTAAAATGTAAATCGAACACAAAACTAGTTCATGTACTCAGTTATTAGATATATGTAAAATATAAAACCACAAATATTACTTTTTATATTGACATTAGCATTTATCATGAACGCAAAGAAATAATGTACAAATTTGCACCCTAAAGCTGCAGCTGCTCAAATAGCAGCACCATTAAAGGGGCAAGAAATCCCAGCCTTTTGACTTACTAGATGTGATGAGAGCATACCTCGTATCATTGCTAGTCATAATTTCCTCTTGATTATTCCCGGTTACAAAAATAATCCACATTGTATGGACCAATGTCGTCTGCTTTCAATGCACACAGGAGGCGGCCATTTCTGTAACTTCTCACGTTGATATTATTTTGTATGTGAACGTTACTCGAAAATTGTACTTAAAATCCGGGAAGAGAGTACTGCATGCATTGTCTTTTGATTTGGAGGCTTCTTTATATGTATACAATTCAGAATAAACGTTGGGAAAGGAACATGTACGTTTTCTTTATTTTTGAAGTATACTTGATGTATGTACTTTGTTTATCTAATCGTTGTATTATTGTCGTATAAAGGGCATGGAGAGTCAGAGTCCTAGAGATTATAATGAACTTTATCACCTGACAACATGTCCCAGAATTAATTACAACGGGACTTTCTGCAACGATAATTTTAAAGATAGTAGATCGTGTCCGGACTACTACCCCCTGGACAACCACCCCCCGGACGATTACCCCCCTAGGACAATTACCCCCCGGACAACTACCACCCGGACAATTACCCCCCTAGGACAATTACCCCCCAAGACAATTACCCCCCAAGACAACTACCCCCCAAGACAATTACCCCCCAAGACAATTACCCCCCAAGACAATTACCCCCCAAGACAATTACCCCCCAAGACAACTACCCCCTAAGACAACTACCCCCCGGACAATTACCCCCTGGACAACTACCCCCCGGACAACTACCCCCCGGACAACTACCCCCCGGAAAATTACCCCCTGGACAACTACCCCCGGACGACTACCCCCCGGACAATTACCCCCTGGACAATTAAACTCTAAGACAATTACCCCAAGTCATCTTCCCTTAAGACCAGTGGCGTAGCGAGGGTGAACGGATGAGGGGTAAAGTTGTTAACTGGTGTTGGAGGGAAAAGCACGGAATGTTCCACTCCCAAGGGAATTTTAAATACGATTGAGGGAAGAGTAAATAAGTCCCGAGACGTAGTCGAGGGACTCTATTTCTTCACGAAATAGCATTCAATATCCCGAGGGGAACATTCCATGATTTTCCCGACAGCAAAGTTAACAACTGTTGTATCATCTGAATTGCCATGTAACAGTGCCATGTAATATCCAAAAATATTACATGGCAGCTCATGTACTGTATTTACTAAGTCAGGTGATAAACAGTAATATTATGTGATACGTAGTTCAAGCTATGGAATCAAACATATATACTGTATGCATATTAAAGATAAATAACAGTTTTGGGAAAGTTACAGAAAACATTTATAATTTATCAATATTGTTGAATAAGTATCTAAAAATGGCTTGTGTGGTAAAATCCGAACCTAACGATGCGTTACATGCAGAAATATCGGAAGATATCCAATACCCGCCCGTGAAATGTATAAATACACCACCCGTTCGCACCTGTCCGCGCCGCTAGCGCTGGACTGGAGTATCGACAAGCTGGGGACAAGCCCGTATAGCGAACGCACGTGGTCAATAATGCACGTAGCGTAAATGCGCGATTCCGCTTTGGCGATATCTATCCGCAGCGGAACGATTTGATAATTTACCAAATATATCAATTAGTAGGCGGTTTCCAGGCAAAATTTGTATCATCCCGTATTAGTAAAAACATAATAATTTCACATGATTGGTAATAAGAGCCTCCATTTCATTGTTTGAGAGGGGGGGGGGGGGGGGGCGTTTGCAAAACTGGCCTATACCTTTAAAAAGTGGGAGAGACAATCACCTCCACCTATGGGGGGGGGGGGGGGGGGGGTGGGGAGGCATGTCCCCCCCCCCCCCCCCTTCCCGTCCCCGGGTGCATTGTGTGCATTCAATTTGGCCAATTTTGTTACCGCAGTTGTATTTAGCAGTTCAAATCGTTTTTTAGCATTAGAATTCATATATTGATTATTCGGAAACATTTTGTTTGCATTCGATTTAAATCGTATTTCGATTTCGAGTAAATTCGTGATTACGTAATACCGCCCTCCGGGAAATCCGAATACTTTTATGTACCTGTATACTTTCGATCAGGAGAGAAATAAAACTCACGTCTACTTCATTCTGAGTATAACTTGCAACAGAGCTTTATTGAATAAAAACAAACATTATGCCACATGGCGGATAAATATAACTCATTCCTGGTAATCGCGCGAATGCGCGGTATGCGGTTGCGGTTACCGTTAAGTAGGTCGTGGGAAACTGGGAATCGAACATGATAATATCAATTTGATTTTGCAAACACAATAAATGCAAATAGCGTTTTTTTTTTAATTGAATGCTAAAAGTGGTAAATCACTTGATCCAAGAGCTAAATCGCATGAACATAATACAATTTTGAACCAAAATTACAAGCCTTCGGCTTGGTACGAACAGTCACGTTCACGTCACGTTCACGGTTCTGTACCTTTTGTGAAACAGGTCACCCAAATCTACGAACAGTCACGGTAAAGTGACCCAACAATTTGTCGTTTTCCATGCCGGTAAAACTCGAATCGTCACGTCTACCAAAACGTGACGTGAGTGTTTAATCATTATTTTTAAAAGTGAAAGCGCTTGTTACTAAGACTAGTAATGACGTCATCCAGAATATTCTCGACGACACATGCACTTTTTCTTTTTGTGCGATGGAATTCCTATGGGGATTGCGTGTTTAAGGATTTGTCGCAGCGCACAAAAAATTGTATGTAAGTGAATGGGGACCGCGGACAAAGTATCAGACAGTTGTTAGAGGGAGAAAATAAATCTTTCTAACAGATAACGTTAAATAGAAATGGATAATCAAATTAGAAACTGTGCTTATATTATGTTTGTCTAAACATTCGTGGTCCAAACGGGGATCGGAAACTGGTTACTCGCTACAGCCAACTACGGACTGTGTCCGCTTAGGCCTAGCTAGCCACCCGACCGCCAGGCGCCAGGCGCCAGGGGCTCTGGCCGCGGCCCGTGGTGCTTGCCTAGCAGTACACGGTGAGGTGGCCAGCTGTTATTACCGGGTTTAGTACACAACACAATTACTTCACGGGTGACAAGTTACCAATTTGTTTTGAGCGTCCCTTTGGTCCTGTGTATGCATACTTCAACAATTATTAATTAGGCTCATCTTCAAATCAGACGGTATGCAAATTATTTCATTATTACTGCATTATCAGAATATCTTTATGTACATGCAACACAGCCAATCCTCGAGCTTACACTACAATACATACCCATGCCCAAACTTCAAGATTACAGACTATAAGATTTTTTCGGCTTGGTACGAACAGTCACGTCACGTTCACGTTCACGTCACGTGAAGGTTCTGTACCTTTCGTGAAATAGGTCACCCAAGTCTACGAAGTGTTGGGTTACGTGACCCAACAGTTTGTTGATATACTATATGCAATTTATGAAAGCTCACGTAAATTGGCGCTTGCGTACAAAAAATGAATGTAAATTGTCGTTGAGAAGAGACTAATTCTCGGTATATTTAATCGTGAACGAACGAACAAGTCCTACCTATACTGTTATACCAATTATAGGCGTACCCAGGCATGGGGGCAGGGGGATGGACACCCCCTACCCCCCCCCCCCCCCCCCGCCCCTTACATAATTCTCAAGAAATGTCTTGGTCTCGGCCTAGAAATGTGTGACCGGTCCTGGTCCCGGCCTCGGCTGCGATCATTTTCTACGGACACCCCCTACCCACACTCCCCTGCTGACTTCAATTTGTCTGACGAAATACCCCCCCCCCCTACACCCACCCCTTGAAAAAATCATGGGTACGCCACTGCCTACAAGTAGCTAGTTCGGATGCCAAATACTTTAAATTATTTATTTAGTATTGATTGGTTGGTGTGATTAATTGTTTCATTGACTGATTAATTGATTGATTGATTGTTAAATTAAATGATTGATTTATAGATTGACTCGATTCAATCACCATAATTTAACACTATTAATCAAATCATTGTTTTATTACTTTTAAACTCATTGATCACTCACTCACTCACTCACTCACTCACTCACTCACTCACTCACTCACTTTCACATGCAACGCCACTAACGCCCACGCGCACACGTCCAGCACGGGAACTTCAGGCGTATGCGAACCGAAGGTCCGCTGCGTGTAGCATGCAGTTCAGCTGGAAATCAACATTTGCCAAAATCCACGCACGACACGTCTTTAGAAATGCTCTAATAACAAGACAAATAATGCAAGTGGTATGGTTGTACATTACCTAAATGACAGAACTGCATATTATCGTCTCAGATTACTCTGAATTATGCACGTATATATTATAAACATAATGATTGAAATGATTTGATAAGGCGGTTTCGGCATTTTCGTTGACATTTTTAAATGTCTTTGTGCGTGTATGTCTAGTCTTAGTAACAAGCGCTTGCAATTTTAAAAATCTTGATTAAACACTCACGTCACGTTTTGGTAGACGTGACGATTCGAGTTTTACTGGCATTGGAAAACGACAAATTGTTGCGTCACTTTACCCTACACTTCGTAGATTTGGGTGACCTGTTTCACAAAAGGTACAGAACCGTTCACGTGACGTTAACGTGAACGTGACGTGACTGTTCGTACCAAGCCGATTTTTTCTTATATTTAAGCCACCTATGAGGTGTCTTAAGTTTAAGACAAAAATCTTACGCTGAAATGTTTATGGAATACCAATGCTTGTTTAAGCAAAAAACTTAGCAAATTTGCTTACCGAAAGTGCGTCTAAAATGTAAGCAAATTTGCTTACGAGGGCATTTTTGCTTATAATAAGCAAACATTCTAAGATTTCTTGCTTATATATGTTTATGGAATACAGGCCCTGATGCGTCGCGACGATATCGACGAGATTCGAGAGCGAGGCCGAGGCGGGGCCGAGGCACAGTTTGACGACGCGGCGATCGAGTAAATTGCAGGCTAGGCGCCGGATCAAAACAACATACAACGAGACAAAACTCAGAAACTAACCACAATCCTTGTAACAATTATATGTTTTTCATTTCCAACAATATGTGAACTTAAATTGCCATATTTTGACTCTTGTGAGTTGTGAAAAGTGAGAACTTTGCCTTTTCACTCTCATGCATGACTTGACAAAACAATATAAAACATAAGGGCACATTTAGGTGTGCCCCCCAATACTTTTGGGCGACTGGACCTGGTCTAGACTTTTTGCTTGGTCCTGGACTAGATATCTTCCACGGTCCTAGTCCTGGCTACCCCCCCCCCCCCTCCCCCGCTGACAGGATTTTATGAACCGCTAGGTCCTGGTCCAGTTGGAACCGGTCCTGGTCTAGGCTTCGAAAACATATTACGACTAAGCCTACCCCCCCCCCCCCCCCCCCCCCCGCCGCTGACAGGATTTTTTCAACTACTTCTTCCTGGTCTAGGTTCAACATTTTGGGAATGGTCCTGGACCAACATCACATTTTTTGACAAAAACCCCCTTGAAAAAATCGTGGGTTCGCTGGTGATTTTGTTACCCCCCAATCAGTCCGACCACGCTACACCACTGAATTGTATTATCACACACAAGTAATCAATAGGCTACGTGTATAGAAAGTTATTTTTCTCAAACCTATTCGTTAAAATTATTTCGCTATTTTTATAAAGGGGGACTTTCATTTGTTGTTGTTTTTATTACATGTTTGTTTTTTGTGTACGTATAATTTGCGTGTATGGGAGGGTATAACAGCTACCATTGTGTCTGGGTCTGCATGCATTTGTCTAGCTGTGTCATTATCATCCTTTGATAAGTGTATGCGCTTTTCCTTACACCATACACGATACTTTATTATATAATTTGATTGTACATTATATATTTGTACATTTCATTGTATTAGTTTCACTAGCATTAGCTGCATCATTAGTACACTGAGTAATGGTAGCAGTGGCCGCACACATGTTTTTTTTTGCAAAGGGAAAGGAGAGGGGGTTATTTCGTCAGCCAAATTTCTTTGAGTGGGGGGGGGGGAGGGGGGGGGGGGGGTTAGCTGTAGATATTTGGAGTGAATTAAAAACAGCCAAAACAGTATTTTGGGGGTACACCACCCCCCCCCCCCCCCCCCTACCCGCCCCCATGGGTACGCCTATGAATGGAACATTTTGTTTCATTCATTTCACATAATCTATACATCTTCGGCCTGAACCAGCTATTTTGCCATTAGTCTCTTCTCAATGACAATTTACGTTATTTTTTAAAACGCCAGCGGCAATTTACGTGAGCTTTCGTAAATTGCATATAGCAGGTCAACAAATTGTTGGGTCACGTTACCCTACACTTCGTAGATTTGGGTGACCTGTTTCACAAAAGGTACAGAACCTGAACGTGACGTGAACGTGACGTGAACGTGACTGTTCGTACCAAGCCCAAGCCTTCAGCTCAATTTCGTAAAATTGAATGACACGCTTATTGAAACGAATGAAAAGCTTACGAAATTGACCGAAAAACATATAGAACATGTGATACGCCTAGGTCACAAATGCACCGGATGCCACACAATCTTTTTACCTACATTTCGGATTGCGATATCGTACGATATCTGCAGTATATTCGTGTATTGGCAGTCCCGGAGCATGGGGGTGCGTTGGGTGCGTACACCCCCCCCCCCCCCCCCCCCTCCCCCATTCAGAAAGGTCCACTTTGTATCGTTCTCGGTCTCGGGCAGCGATCGGCCCATTTGACATTTGACGACCCCAACTCCCTGCTTACAAAACTAAAACAGTGGTCTAAATCAGCGACGGACCCCCACACACACACTTACACGACTCAACCAGTTGTCTTGGTCCCGTTTTTGAATATACGCACCCCCAAAGCCCAAACCCACCACCTTGAAAAATCCAGGCTACCGGCCTGAGCGGTCACATATTTTGTCTTGGGGTGGTTGTTTTGGGGAGGGGGGGGGGGGGGGGGTAATCGTCCGGGGGGTAATTATCCGGGGGGAAGTTGTCTTGGGGGGTAATATTCCGGGGGGTTGTTGTCCGGGGGGTAGTTGTCCGGGGGGTAATTGTCCGGGGGGTAGTTGTCCGGGGGGTAGTTGTCCGGGGGGTAATTGTCCGGGGGGTAGTTGTCCGGGGGGGTAGTTGTCCGGGGGGTAATTGTCCGGGGGGTAATTGTCCGGGGGGTAGTTGTCCGGGGGGTAATTGTCCGGGGGTAGTTGTCCGGGGGGTAGTTGTCCGGGGGGTAATTGTCCGGGGGGTAGTTGTCTTGGGGGGTAGTTGTCTTGGGGGGTAATTGTCTTGGGGGGTAATTGTCTTGGGGGGTAATTGTCTCGGGGGGTACTTGTCTTGGGGGGTAGTTGTCTTGGGGGGTAATTGTCTTGGGGGGTAATTGTCCTAGGGGGGTAATTGTCCGGGTGGTAGTTGTCCGGGGGGTAATTGTCCTAGGGGGGTAGTTGTCCGGGGGGTAATCGTCCGGGGGGTGGTTGTCCAGGGGGTAGTAGTCCTAGAACCATCATCATTACACATGAATAACACATTCTATCAAACCGGTTCTTGTTCTATGAAATAGTACATATAATGCTATTAACCTTTGATGTGGTGAATGCAAAAACGATGGGCTTATTTTTATCCTGATCCAGATTTTAAAAACGTAAACAAATAATTCGCATTCAATTGCACGTGTGGCTCCTTTGATTCTCACGATCGATGGAATATCAAAATACCCGGAAGTAAATACGCGCATGCGCAGATTGTAACTACGAACTGGCTTATTGACATTGACTACAACCTCTTTATCCCTGATGTCACGATTCTGACCAGATGTATGGTGTGGGCTGGATGAATGGAGATGCAGCATAGAGGGCTCCCTCTGTTTGTCGAGATTGCTGCATTTAGTGGTTTTTTGTAGAAGCTTTTCAAGTTCCAATTCATGTGGACTTCCAGCAGCTAGTCCAACTAGGTTGTGTTTCTAGAAGGTTATATGAGTCATTTATGTGGGCCAACCTGTAACATGAGCCACCTATGTTCATAGCTGTTACACCTCATTTGCAAGCTTCACGATGTAACTCCTTAGACTTAGAATGAGACTCGCCCTCAAACGTGTCATGTAAGCCTACAGACACACTTCGTCCAAACTGGGTGGGTAGACCTCGATTATAATTATTTTTGGAGTCCATTGATGAAAGGCTGGTCTTTTGAACACCCCCTTCCCTCCTCCCGTGTATCTCATTCAAGGGATAAGCTTAATATGTGATTTTGTGGATTGTGTATCATTTGATATAGTAATTTGACCATATCTAAACAAATTATTACATTAACAACTTATATTCTTATGTATTTCATTGTTTTGTTATTGCTTGTTTTTTATTGTTTATTAATTTACATACTTAGTTTCATTATATCATGCTCTTAGTAGTTATCTAAAATGCGAATTACGTTTTTAAAGATCGAAATATAGCCTATTTTTTATTTCAAAGAATTAAGTTGCCTTTTATACATAATGCGCTGTCTACGAATTTCACGTCCGTATGTGACGTATCACGTTGTAACGATGTGTGACACAGTAACCACAGATGCAATATGCTCAAATTTGGTATCAAACGATGCGCAGGACTCTAGGAAAGACCTCCATGAAAACACAAGCTGGAATCAGCAGTGCATTGTGGTGTAATTGTGCAGGATGTGTGACTGGGTATTCATGGACCCCTAAGGATAAAACACACGATTTAGTGCATTAGGTATGTGGTTTTCTTGAAACGCATCCTGTGGACTTCCAGTAGCTAGTTCGCGAGGTTGTCCACCTAGGTTGTGATCCTAGAGGGTCCTAGAAGCCATTTCTGGTGACCAACCTTTTACAACAGACAAAAGCTGATAAACCCCTTTTGCCCCCTGGGTAAAATAAAAGAGCCGACAATTGACAACCCTGACGAACTCCACGCTCAATGCAAAACTTTTGTGAAAGCCATCCATAATTATGTACACGTCCACATGTACGATTTACTAAACCCCTCACAAAAAGTTCTGCAATTCAACTTTGAGCCTTCATATCTCTCCTATTACTTTATTACGGCTTGGTACGAACAGTCACGTCACGTTCACGTTAACATCACGTGAACGGTTCTGTACCTTTTGTGAAACAGGTCACCCAAATCTACGAAGTGTAGGGTAAAGTGACCCAACAATTTGTCGTTTTCCATGCCGGTAAAACTCGAAGTGTCGCGTTAACCAAATCGTGACGTGAGCGTTTAATCAAGATTGTTTAAATTGCAAACGCTTGTTACTAAGACTAGACATACACACAGCAAAAAGATTTAAAAATGTCGACGAAAATGCCGATACCCCCTTATCAAATCTTTTAAATCATTATGTTTATAATATGTACGTGCATAATTCAGAGTAATCTGAGACGATAATATGCAGTTCTGTCATTTAGGTAATGTACAACCATACCACTTGCATTATTTGTCTTGTTATTGGAGTATTTCTAAAGACGTGTCGTGCGTGGATTTTGGCAAATGTTGATTTCCAGCTGAATTGCTACACGCAACGGACAATTCAGTTCGCATACGCCTGAAGTTCCCGTGCTCGACGTCTGAGCGTACTGGCCCGCGTTGTATGTGCATGTGCATGAGTGAGTGAGTGAGTTGCAGTGATCAATAAATCACTGCAACTCACTCATAAAACAATGATTTGATTAATAGTGTTTATTTATGGTTATTGAATCGAGTCAATCTATCAATTAATCAGTCAATCATTATAATGAAACAATCACACCAACCAATCAATATTCAATAAATCAATTAATGTATTTGACATTCGAATTCAAACTAGCTACTTGTAGGCAGTGGCGTACCCAGGATTTTTTCAAGGGGTGGGTGTAGGGGGGGGGGATATTTCGTCAGACAAATTGAAGTAAGCGGGGGGAGTGTGGGTAGGGGGTGTCCGTAGAAAATGACCGCAGCCGAGGACGAGACCAGGACCGGTCACAAATTTCGAGGCCGAGACCAAGACATTTCTTGAATTATGTAAGGGGGTGGGGATGGGGGTAGGGGGTGTCCATCCCCCTGCCCCCAGGCCTGTGTACGCCTATAATTGGTATTTACAGTATAGGTAGGACGGGTTCGTTCACGATTAAATTTACCGAGAATTAGTCTCTTCTCAACGACAATTTACATTAATTTGTTTTACGCAAGCGCCAATTTACGTGAGCTTTCATGAATTGCATATAGTATATCTACAAACTGTTGGGTCACGTAACCCAACACTTCGTAGATTTGGGTGACCTGTTTCACAAAAGGTACAGAACCTTCACGTGACGTGACGTGAACGTGACGTGACTGTTCGTACCAAGCCCTTTATTACCGTTCATGAATTTTGTATCATTGGAAAGCTTGTATTCCCCCCTTTACATTGATATGACATTTGCTATGAATATTTTATCATGGAATGTGCATGACACCCGAATATGGGGCAAAGTCAAAAGTGAAATGTCGCAAAATGCATTGATATTGTCAACAGTGTACCCTCCTTTCGTTGGGAGAATAAAATGTTCGGAATGATGTTATTAAAGAGATAGTTGAGTTTTGGTAAAGAGAGTATAGTTATGGTCAAACTGAATTTGATTACGCAAAACCTGCACCATTACATTACAAACTGAAAGTTATAACTCCACCATGCTCGAAAGGAAAACAAAAATACAAATGACTAAGTAAAAAGCCTGTTATCATTTAAAAAGAGCCGTTAAGACTCAAGAGGGCGCTATCTAAACACTCATCGGTTTCAACCATTTTAAATAAAATATTGTGCATGTGATGTTTTGTTAAAATAGTGATTATATAAAGAGATAATCAACAACTACTTAAAAACCTTTTTTGTAAATTTGTGAAAAGAGGAAGCATAAAAAAATAAATTAACGACTGGTTCAAAATTATCGAATAATTGTGGGGTCCCACACTTATTACAAATGGTTATGTTTATGGATATTTCAGCCATTTCTGAACCGATTTTGATCAAATAAAGTTTATTCTGTCATTAAAATTGTATGCTATTTCGAATTTGACACTCAGTTTTTCATTATCTCCAGAACAATTATTTTGTCTAGCGTCCTCTATACCAAAACTCAACTATCCCTTTAAAGTCTGTCATGCGTGAATGTCAATGGCGTATTATCATTTTCTTTGGAGGATGAAATGTGTCTTTATGATTTTGAGGTGATGCAATAACGTTTGTGTATGTTGTAATGTGTTGTAAAGATGTAATGTGTTTTATTGACTGAGTGAGAAATTATCATTATATTTGCCTTTTATACAGCACAACCCGCACCACGCAACACACACGAAACCTTCCCCACCCAACCATGTCCACCATCGAGAACTAAATAAAAAAAAGGAGAACGTACGACTTTTAGTAAACCGGCCTCTCCCACCTAAAGGGCCGGTCATACTTGCGGTAATGGACGTAGTGATCCGTAGGGTAATTTAATGTGGGTCAAACGTGGTGTAAGTACGTTAAACTAGGTTAAACTACGTGGAACTACGTTGAACTACCTTAAGGTACGGTGGTTGGCCACGGAAGGGTACGGATAAGTACGTTTAAGTACATTCAACTACGCTAGACTACGGTAATGTGGGTACAGCTTGCTCACGGACAGGTACGGAGTGGTACGTCTGACTACGCTTGAGTACGAGAGACTGCGGTAGCCACTACGCTGGACTACGCTAAAGAACGTCAAACTACGGTAACAGCCAACCCGCGGTGTGGTACGGCCATTGCGCTTGTTTTTCAAACATAGCAGGTCTGTGAAATTTGTCTTATTTTGTTTAATTAAACATGTCTGGATCAAGACTGTCGATGCTGGTGTTGTGCACGGTAGAGTACGTTAGGGTACGCTAGAGTACATTTAAGTACGTAACGAAGTACGTTAGACTACGCTAGACTTCGTTAGACTACGTTAGACTACGTTAAACTTCGGTTTAGTAAATATAACTACGGATGCCTTTAACGTACCGCTCTTTTGAACATGTTCAAAAATTAAATCGAAGATCACGGCTCCCCCGAGTTAATACCAAGTTAGCATCACAGACAACTACGGTACGATACGGATGCTAGTACGTTCAACTACCTTCAACTTCGTTCAACTACGATCAACAACGTTAGCCACCACTACGTTCAACTATGTCCACTACCGCAAGTATGACCGGCCCTTTAAGGGCCTGTCACATTTACGGTTATGGACGTAGTGATGCGTAGAGTAACTTAACGTGGGTCAGACGTAGTGTAAGTACGTTAAACTAGGTTAAACTACGTTGAACTACGTTAAGGTACGGTGATGAGCCACATAAGAGTACAGATAAGTACGTTCAAGTACGATCAACTACGCTAGACTACGCTAATGCGGGTGCAGCTCGCTAACAGGCAGGTACGGAGTGGTACGTCTGACTACGCTTGAGTACGGTAGACTACGGTAGCCACTACGCTACACTACGCTAAAGAACGTCACTACGGTATATTTAGCAACTCCGCACGGAGTATGCAGCCAGCCCGCGGTGTGGTACGGCCATTGTGCGCTTATTTTTCAAACAGAGCAGTTCTGTGAAATTTGTCTATGTTTTGGGCTGAAACATGCCTGGACGAAGAGTGCCGATGCTGGTTTTGTGCACAAGTACGTTATAGAGCACGCTAGGGTACGTTAGACTTCGCTAGACTACGTTCATCGTTAGACTTCGGTTTAGTACGTTAGCATCACGGATGCCTCTAACGTACTGCTCTTTTGAACATGTTCACAAATTAAATCGAAGATCACGGCAGCTCCCCCGAGTTAATACCAAGTTTAATAGCATCACGGACAACTACGCTACGGTACGGTATGCCGGTACGTTCAACTACATTCAACTAGGTTCACCTACGTTCAACTACGTTAGCCTCTACTACGAATTCAACTACGCCCACTACCATAAATATGACCGGCCCATAAACAACGACACAAGTACAACAAAAACACAACCAGCAAGGCTATTATCGAAGTTTCCCGAATACCTTTACGTTTCTATCGTGTGACCCGTAACATATAATCAATACCTCATGCATATCAACACTATAAGCATAGTGACAAAATGCTTTCCTTTTTAAAATTCACAAAACACACAAATATAGAGCACTCACACAATCTCTCCAATTATTTAACCTTTCAAATAAAAAGACATCTTCTACTAATGTTATACAATAGACCATCAGTGTGCTTCCTCTGAGAATCTACTCTTTCTAATACACATTCTTCTACGAAAAAAACTCCATGAACGACATGAATAAACAGACATCATTAAGTCTACACGACCTAATTAAGAATATCATGTAACAACCACTTATACCCCGTCACACCTACCACGCTCCCGGGGGGGGGGGGGGGGGGGGTCACTCCCAACATGACTGGCTACGCGGCCACGTCCAAAAAAGGCGTCGAAAGGGTATAATTTACAGCTGCTATACGGCGTTGTAGACGTTTTCCTTAAAAGGGGGTGTTTTTCAAGAACTGATCGCACAAAAACCTAAAAAGGGTACCTTTTCAGCTTCACAGATTTCGACGGTTTACTACAAAAAGGGTACCTTTTCAGCTAGCTCGGTTTTCGACGATATTCTTAATACTTTGACCGTCGACAAACCATTATCGCATTACATGCCTTCTGCGATATCTGAGTTAATTAGGTCATGAGTTGTAAGCTCAACTGTGATTGGTCGAAAAGTATAGGAATGGATGCTATGAAAAATAAAGTCTCTAATTCTGTTTGACTAATCATAATGATCGATTCTTTTAAACTATGTTTTGTTTTTGTTTTTTGTTATTTCTTCGTCGCGTTAACCCGTTGAGGACGAATTGATTTTGGTAAAACACGCATATGAACCAGCAGAGCGCGGAGTGGCTGTAATATACGTGTGCATGAATGTTGTTTGCCTGATATATATCCGTGACAAATGCGCTTCATGCGGTGCGCTATTCACATGCATCACAGTAGTTCATCGCTAGTTCAGACGGTATTTTAAGCATGAATTCCAGTGACTTGAGGATTTTCGAAGCTGCGACAACCGACGCGACGTCGTCAGAGCCACGAAAGAGTGTTACGACCTCACAATCCGAAGCCTTCGAAAGACGGGGAGTCATTTACCAACTTAGAATCGGCATTTGGCAATCCTGCACTTTAGTAGGATATATTATTTGTGGTCGCTAACTTCTGCCCTAACCTTAACCCTAACCCTAACCCTAAATTTGGTGGCTAGTAAGATTTAGTGGCTATAAGTCAGATTTGGGGGCTATGGTTAGATTTAGTTGCTATAAGTTAGATTTATTGGCTATAATTAGATTTAGTGACCAAATTTGAGCGGTCTCGACCGTCATTTTTGATGATCTCGGCCTCGAAAAGTGCGAAAAACCGTGATCTCGGCCTCGAAAAGTGCGAAAAACGGTGGTCTCGGCCTCGAAAATGTCGAATTTGTTGGGTCTCGGCTTCGAAAATTTTCTACGACTACCCCCCCCCCCCTTACAGGATTCTCAACCACTGGGTCTTGGTCTCGGTCTCGAAAATTTTGAAGGAACTTGGTCTCGGCTTCAAAAGATTTCAACGAAAACCCCCCCCCCCCCCCCCCCTTTAAAAAATCATAGGTACGCCACTGACTATGGGCAATATGACAATTTTAGTTAGCCACCAAAATTCAGCAAAAACAATATATCCTACTAAAGTGCAGGATTGCCCGGCACCTAATCAATTGGAAACGGGCCCGTATAGTCTGGTGGCCAACTCTGAAAAAGTGGCCTAGAAATCGATTTAGGGAGTTCTGAATTGTAGGGGTTGGAGACAAGTATTTTCTGAAAAAGTATACCCTAGAGCTCAGGAATTAGCTTGTCTCCAGAATTGAAAATTTGTTTTCTGGGAGATATATGGTTGCCATGGTAACCACTTCATAAATTTTATAAAAAATTACAGTATTTCGAAAAATTATTATTTTAAGGCCATGATGAGTGAACTTTCTTGCAAAAAAGATGTTTTCAGATGTGGAAAAGATGCCCTAAAATGATTAGAGACTTTTATCGGGCAAGGTTAAAGGTAAGAATCAGAGTTCACAGGTGAAAGTACAACAATTAATGGAAAAAATCATGTTTTTGTCCATTGTACTGATATCTTTCATCTTCAAATGAATTTGCATTATTGAAACTGCTGGGAACAAATAATTTTGGATAGAATATATTCTTACGATTCCAAAGCTGTATTTTCTGTCATCTAGGACCATTTTACAAGGGAGATATGACATTTTTACGGTAACAATGTAAATGCCGCGATATAGTGCAATGTACACATTATATGTGTTATCCTATGCAAAATGTACCAGTGTACAGTGCTACAAACATTTTGCTAGTCTAGTGGGATGTCTGGAAAAGTTGAATGTTAAGGTTATTTAGCAATATAAACTGAAAAATGACTTGTTGTTAGCATAACTTAGGTATGCTGAATACGATAAGCCTTGTTTCTAGACTTTTATTTTTTGACCACCTAATCTGCATAAACAAAATGGCCGCCGAAATTGTAATTTACAAATATTCTCATATCGTATATCTGTTATCATGCAGAGATAGGAGTTACAAATTTAATATTTATACCTATTAGTCATGCAGATACTACAAACCTTAATATCGGAGTAAGTGATATCTAATCTTACGAATATGGAAATTAGTGACTGGCATTAAAACAAATCATATTTTGAAAGGGATCTATAGTAACATTGTCAAAATCCTCAAAACTTATTTGGATCTCAAGCGGGTCTCACATACCTCATTGTATTCAAAATTATTACCAACAGAAGCATGGAACATAGTTTAAATGTTCATATTTCTCTTTCGTATGTATGATTAAAGGGTTAAGATATGTACTGAATATTTAAAACTGTGTACAACGCCAGTGCAATGCTATATAGCGAATATCACTTTGCCTTTTCGCTCACTACTCGACCGTATAACATCCATTAAAAATGACATTGTCACATATTACTAAGTGGACATAACAAATGACAAAAATATACCTTTGATCAACCAGTTGCCAGTTTTTGTAAATTTCAACACTGAGAGTTACTAGTTCCCTTTAAAACACTAGTTGTTTTGTGTTCAAGTTACTCGAGCGCACACTGAAGTGTCTTTACTCCGAGTATGAGGGTTTGGTAAATGAATATGGACATTTCTAAAAACAATCAGAAGTATGGAACACTCAAAATAAATTGAAATCCCTTTATTTGCATGAACAAAATGGCCGCTAGATATCATGACAGTCATTATACAAAGAAAATATATTATATATATCTAAACTTTTACCAGCTAGCCGCTCTAGAGGCATTTCTGTTTCGTACTCTGATTGTCAAAATGATGTCAAGAATATTTTAGATGATAAGTAGCACAGACATAAACAAAATAATGCTTACAATTTTCATTTTTGATTGACTAAAAAGTCCATTGTAGTCTATAATTCAAAATTGTTCGTGCATCAAGACAATTATAGCATTTTCCCATTCTGTACCCGATTGCAATCTGGAAGGTTTTCATTCCTAACACTACAGTACTATACACTATATCTCAACTATTATGATCGACATTCTATGCATAATTAGGTAGGCTTCCTTCGACGCTTCAATCTGAGGAAAGCTAACTGGTAAAAGTTTGCTGAGAACCTTGACTTCTCCGTCCTGGTCATGCCATATATATCCATCAAAACTACGGCACTTTAGCCGAGCTTTTCAAGAAATCCTCAAGGCGTAACATCTCCAAGGGTACCGCACCAGCTGCTACATTCAAGGCTTCATGAGCCACTCCAAAGTGTTGTACGAAGGCTTCATCAGATACCTCCAAATGGACCTCTTTAGCAAGGACACAAATGAATCTGGGGAATACCTGCCCGAAGAAATAATGTTGAATCTAAAAGGACAAAGTGTCAGAAATTAATCAAATACACTGACATAAAATATAGCAATAGGAAAGCAGTGAAAACGATCTGGTACTGCTTGGGCAATGACTATACACAAGTGCAACCAATATCTTAAGTCGCCGTCTATCATACCGATCAAGCCGACAATCAACTCCTTGTGAATAGCCGGGAAAACCCGACGATCATCCCGGGAGGGCCAGGTTCCGAGCGGCCACAGACTCACAAGACTCACTAATCCACTCACCATGAGCGACCTGTTTGCTGCCATTAAGCAATTAAAATGTGAAAGCTGCTGGACTTGATGCCATCCCATGTTGGCAAATGGAACACCTATATGTCCAGGCGACCCCAACTGGCTCCTGAACATGCTCAATGCATGCATGAGCACCAACAACATCCCGAAGCTCTGGAGGAAAGCCAAAGTTACCTACTTGTCGAAACCTGGTAAAGACACAGTCAGAGCAGCTAGTCCCTCCTTGGTCAGTCCAAATGCTGTGCCACACGAGCGGTTTATTCTCAACCACATCGCCCCATTCGTGGATGAATATCTTATCCCGGAACTATCAGCATAGGCGCCGGAAGTGGGGGGGCAGGGGGGGGGGCCGCCCCCCCAATCCAAAAAGTGGGGGGGCAAAACGCGTTTTTGCCCCCCCAAAAAGCCCCCCCCCCCCTCAAAAAAAAAAGAAAAGAAAGAAAAAGGAAAAGAAAACATGGTATGTATCAGCCAATACTTGTTAATTATAACATTTAGAATCTAAGTTATACATCCATTTAAAGTTTTCGCTGCGCGCTTCGCGCGCAAATAAATAATCTCAGTTTGTTGTGTAACTTGGGTATGGTACGTCTGCGGTGGGTTTTTCTGTACCGGTCCACGTAGTTCATGTGTCGACTGTTATTGCTCTGGCTGTTTGTGTGACGTGCACCAAATTGCACTATTTCAAGTAAATAAATGCAAAACCCTCCCCGTCTGGCTCTGCCCCAGCCCTCGGTCGCTTCGCTCCCTCGGGACTCATTTTTGGCTGTAAGCTATGATGTTGGATCATACAAATGTGGCATATTGTTTATGTTTTATGCACCAGATTGCACCATTTCAAGTATATAAATGCAAAATCTTTCCCGTGGGAGGGGGATACCCCCTCCCAAACCCACCCCCTCTAGTTCGGCCCCAGCCCTCGGTCGCTTCGCTCCCTCGGGGCTCATTTTTGGCTGTACGCTATGTTGTTGGATCATGTTTTTATGCACCCGATTGCAAGTCCAAAAATGCAAAAGCTCCCTACCATGGGAGGGGGGGGGGGAGGGGGGGGGGGGGGACACCGCTCAGTTACTTTGCTCCCCCCTGCTAATTAGTCGCTTTATCCTCGCAATGTCACCTCTGACTCGAAGATGGCAACCCTTTGAGCAGTGATCTACGCAAAATTATTGGGGGGGGGGGGGGGGGGGCAATCCTTATGTATTTCTTTGTTTTTCAAAAAAATGTCCCCTTATGTTTTCTATTGTTTTTTCCAAATTATTGGGGGGGGGGTGCCCCCCCCCCCCTCCAGTGGCGGATCTACGGGGGGGGGGGGGGGGGTTAGGGGGTTTAACCCCCCCCCCCCTTGGGCTGCCAAGTGAAAATGTATCAGTGAAAAAAGTGAAACAAAAAGTGAAAAAAAATCACCTACGGGGGTTCAAAATAGCGAAAATAATTCACGGCTCGTGGACGAAAGTAAAAAAAAAAGTGACCAGAAATCACTTACGGGGGTTCAAAATAGCACAAAAAAAAAAAAGTTCTCGAGGTCCATACCGTCACTGAGGGTGGTAGTATTGTTGATATTCACCATCGTGTATTCCGAACAGTCAAGGACTGTCAATTTCTTTCCTTTTTACAGTTTTTATTTTAACGAAATTTGTTTTGTTTCACGGTTGCAGATTTCTTTTTATTTGTAGTTGATAACATTTGTTTGTATATCAGATAACTTTTCTGCGTCGTCTCTGCAAAATTGATCGTGAAAGTCATGAGATTTGCAATTATCTATAATCTGTGCAAAGAAACGTCTCTTCTATGTCGATGTATGCTTTGGGGAAATTATAAATAATGTTTTTTATATCATATAATAATTTTTATTGCGCATAATGATTGTGTAATGATTATGAAAGCAAAACCACATAATTTTCCAGAAAATATGATTTTTTTTCTAACTATAAGATGATAATAATATATACTTCATTTTGATGATTGTCGCAACAATTTGTTGTTGTTTTAGTCATTGAAACTGAAAGGTCGGACTATATATTTTAATGTTGGCCACTTATAATATGAAACAATGCAGAATAATTATAGCTATATAATTGTCCCATTTCCTGCATGACATGTAATTTTCAGTAGTTTTGAAAAGGATATAGTTTTTCTTTAATTAAGGACAATGAAACCCGGTCAAACCGTTGTTTTCGTTATTTGACGATTGTAATAAAATGGGTGAATATTAATCGGGTAAGAAAAACAAAACTATGGCTCTTTGAAGATAGCAATTGGGGAACGAATGCACTCTTTCAAATTGTATCGACAACTTCCCACGACATAATGTTGTATAACTAAATATGAAAATATCATCGTGTAGTATTACCATAATTATCTTTTACCCGTACTACATTTTTTTCTTCTCCCAGACACAGAACTTGTCAACTATAGCTAGTGACCAGAATACTATTACTCTGTATATATTATCATAGGCACCGGAAGTGGGGGGGGGGGGGGGGGGGGGGGGGGGGGGGGGGCAGGGGGGGCGGCCGCCCCCCCCCCCCCCCCAATCCAAAAAGTGGGGGGGGGGGGGGGCAAAACGCGTTTTTGCCCCCCAAAAAGCCCCCCCCCCCCCTCAAAAAAAAAAGAAAAGAAAGAAAAAGGAAAAGAAAACATGGTATGTATCAGCCAATACTTGTTAATTATAACATTTTAGAATCTAAGTTATACATCCATTTAAAGTAAATAAATGCAAAACCCTCCCCGTCTGGCTCTGCCCCAGCCCTCGGTCGCTTCGCTCCCTCGGGACTCATTTTTGGCTGTAAGCTATGATGTTGGATCATACAAATGTGGCATATTGTTTATGTTTTATGCACCAGATTGCACCATTTCAAGTATATAAATGCAAAATCTTTCCCGTGGGAGGGGGATACCCCCTCCCAAACCCACCCCCCCTCTAGCTCGGCCCCAGCCCTCGGTCGCTTCGCTCCTTTGGGGGCTCACTGATACATTTTCACTTGGCAGCCCAAGGGGGGGGGGGGGGGGGGGTTTTAGGGGGTTTAACCCCCCCCCCCCCCTTGGGCTGCCAAGTGAAAATGTATCAGTGAAAAAAAGTGAAACAAAAAGTGAAAAAAAAATCACCTACGGGGGTTCAAAATAGCGAAAATAATTCACGGCTTGAGCACGAAAGTGAAAAAAGGTGAACAAAAATCACTTACGGGGATTCAAAATAGCAAAAAAAAAAATCGCCGCTTCGCGGCTCGTGGACGAAAGTGAAAAAAGGTGAACAAATCACTAAGGGGGGTTCAAAATAGCAAAAAACAAAATTGTGGCTGGACGATGCTCCGCATCGTCATTGGGTTCAAACCCCCCCCCCCCCTTAGCAAAAAGCTAGATCCGCCCCTGCCCCCCCCGTCGCTACGCCACTGCCTGTGAGTGCGGTTGGGCATGAGCCCCCTAAAGACATAAATCGTGAGCCCCCTTAGGGTTTTGCCCCCCCCAATCCAAAACTGCTTCCGGCGCGCCTGTCTGCGCCGGGCCTTAAATTGGGCCCGTTTGGCTTCCGACTGGCAAAATCGTAGTCTTGAGGCGATGCACACAGAGCCGATCTGACTGAAAGCTAGTCGGGAATGGTTCGAGTCGACTCTCTCTGCGCCTGGCTGTAGTCACATGATCTTGACTTGCAATTAATTTCACATTTACAATCGATTATAATACTTTCTACAACTGGGCCTAATTTAAATAGTACGCTGTATCTGTCTTTATACATGTCTTTGATCGAATCTCCTTTCTTAAAGGGTACCACCACCCAAGAATAATTATCTTTTTATAGAAAGGTAACATCTTTAGTATTCCATTCCTTCAATAAGTTCACAAAAATATGTTTTCAGAAAAAATATATAATTGGAAAACGCATCACCATTCTCAGCCATGCGGTCACGCGGTCTGAATGCGCAGACTATTATGCGAGCAGAGCCAGCGGCGCTCTATGCAGAGTGAACGAATCATCCGGGATTCTATTGACGTACGCGTGAATTGCATTGGCGCACTCGCAAATGCCTGGCCCGTGTGGAACCACGAGATAGCCGTGGTTCCGTAAGTGGTGGAAATTAATTGCTTTGTTTATGAATTACACAACCCCTTGCAAAATGTTGGGTATCTATTTGATATCACAAAACGGTAGCAAAACATATAATAATGTGTTGTCCTTTGCCTGGTGGTCCCCTTTAATACCGTAAAACGTTATTTCCTCGATCTATTCTGCTTGTGGTTCAAGGGACCATCGTAATAATCTTCCGAAAGTAGGCTACTTATAAATAAACATTTGAATGAAGCCGCTTCGTTCGTGCTGAGTGCCATTTGGGCTCACCATTATTTCAAGTGAAATCGAAACTGCTTTATGTATATACAAATTTCATCCTTAAGTCATACTGATTCAAGTTTGTATACACTGCTACTATACAATAATGTCATGACCAGTCATGTAATTAAGTTGTGCGTACCAAAAATGATGACTCTTTGATAGAATATTACATAACTGTACATTATATACACTATTGCAATACATGAACATGTATTTTGTGCACTATCCCTATACAAAATAATGTACTACACTATTTTCAAAGAAAATTACATTTTATTATACAATACATGATTAATCATTAAACACACCCTCTTTTCCCGTCGGCTTATCCCTTTCAGAGTATCCACATCGAGACTAGTAGAACTTGTCCATTTCATGAGCTAAAGGGACTAAGCAACATTGTTCAAATCCTCAAAATTGACTTGGAACTCTAGTGGTTCTATCATACCTTGTCATATTCATATTAACAATAAAAACATGGGACAGGTTTCGGTTTTTTCAAATTTCCATTTCGTTCAAAAGATATTTACGATTGTTGAGGTGTTAATTTAAGTGCTGAGATGATAATTTAAGCCGCGTTCAAAGTAAGTGCAGTGAGTTAGTGAATATCATTTAGCATTGTTGCTCATATCTCAGCAAAAAAACATCAAATTAACGTGAAATGTTCACACATTACTTTGTGGACAATCACTCCAATACACATTCTTATTAATCACCCATTACTTTTTGCTCTTGCCAACAAAGTTACTAGATCCGTTTAAAGGTTCCCTGACATTCAAATGCATGTTGTCTTCAGATTATCTGTATTAGTGTACACATTAAATATTTGAAACAGTTTAACCGAAATATGCTTATATTTATAAACATTTAATCAATTATTTTATTCTTGCAAATCCCCACCTCTTAAAAAAGAAAACTCCCCAGAGTGACATTCTGCCTGTGACCTCATCTGTCAATCACAACTGAGTTACTTATAAAATGAACAATGCACCTTCACCCATTATGATCTTTGGTTGTGAAGAACACTAAAAAGAAACTCGTCACGGATACGTTAAAGGGGTATAGTTGATTTTATATCCTACATGAATGAAATCCTGTTCAGTGATTGGTCTACATAGCGTCATGTGACCAAACATAGTTATGCCCATGGAGAAAAATGTGCTATGCGTGACGTCATTCATGGAATAGTAAATGCTATTCCATGAATGACGTCATAGACGCCGGGTGATCATATTGAGCCCATATAGATGCGTGTTATAAATCTTCCCTGCGAGCAGAGGTATTGTTTTAGCTTGCGAAAGATGCTCGAGGAGATTACTCAAAGAGTTATTTAAAAAGAAATACAGCACATTTTCACCCGTGACTATCAATAAGTTCAAAAGAATATTCTAGAGATGCATTTCATGTATAACGTAGCGGTATTCGAATTTTAAAATTACGACAATGGTGCACATAGTGCATCGTTGTCCTTCTGTGGTCGTGACACTAATTCGTCATTTAACAATCGGCCGCGGTGTGCACTGCACTAGCTGTATGTGTAATGTACGAATAACTATTTTCTCCATACAATTACACGTGTGTAGTATTTAAAGCAGGTTAATTATTCACTTTGATGCGCGCGTTTTGCATTTGGGTGTGCACAGGGGGGTGTCACTGCTGCCAGAGTGCAGCGATTTTTGCTCACCGGAAGAGCCCACAACTGGTTGCATTATGGGCTACTTGGGAACTACAGTTAACCAATCACAGAGTAGTTCAAACGCGTCGTCACGGGATCGAGGTCAATAAAACAAGTTCATATGCATACGTCACAATGGCTCCCATTGTTCTCATAAGCGTGATGAAATCTAGGACAGTGCGCAGGAAAATAGGCGCGATAGTCTACGCACTGCATAGGCATGATGATTGGTCAGGGGGGTGTCACTGCTGCCAGAGTGCAGCGATTTTTGCTCACCGGAAGAGCCCACAACTGGTTGCATTATGGGCTACTTGGGAACTACAGTTAACCAATCACAGAGTAGTTCAAACGCGTCGTCACGGGATCGAGGTCAATAAAACAAGTTCATATGCATACGTCACAATGGCTCCCATTGTTCTCATAAGCGTGATGAAATCTAGGACAGTGCGCAGGAAAATAGGCGCGATAGTCTACGCACTGCATAGCATGATGATTGGTCCAGTATTTCTAGGTCACTACGCGATGACGTAGAGAAGTGGGCTACGGGAGCTTCAAAAATCGGTTCACTCCGCCATGTTGCCCATGTACAAAGTCTATGGGACACGTGACTTGCGCGCGTTAAGTGAGCCTTCTAGTTATAAACGGGTTGGTTTGTTTATTCATACTTCTATGTGATTGGTCCAGTATTTCTAGGTCACTACGCGATGACGTAGAGAAGTGGGCTACGGGAGCTTCAAAAATCGGTTCACTCCGCCATGTTGCCCATGTACAAAGTCTATGGGACACGTGACTTGCGCGCGTTAAGTGAGCCTTCTAGTTATAAACGGGTTGGTTTGTTTATTCATAAACGGGTTGGTTTGTTTATTCATACTTCTATGGGTGTGCATTAGTTGTTAATGCGCGTAACCATGAATGGAAAGATAGCGCAATACGCGCTCTGCGCTAGGACTATTGCGCAAAGGGGGTCAGTGTCACAAACAGAACATAGTCAGTGCAGTGATGGTTCCGTGATCAATGTTTTGTTTTTCTTTATATTTTTCTTTAATTTAATTGAAATCATTTATTTTTGCGATGATTATGATTATGCGAAGGATATAAAACAAATATATCATGCACCATTTCGAGCCACTAGTGAAATTATGGATTCCTCGGTGACAGAAAAAGCACTATGTTCTTCGGGTCTACGACCCTCAGAACATAGTGATTTTCCTGTCACCTCGGAATCCATAATTTCAACTAGAGGCTCTCAGTGCATGGTATATTTGTTTAATATGATTATTGTCAAAATGACAGAATTTACTTACAACTCTAGCGGTTTTTGCATACCTTGTTTTATTCCTATTAACAATAGAAGCATGGAACGGGCTTGGGTTCTCCGAATTTTTCTTTCGTTGTAAAAATATTCATGATTACGACGTTTGCATAATTATGGGAGTCGTCTTCAACTGCATATACGGTGTTATGGCAACGAATTAGCAAATACCATCTTGCATTGTTGCTCATTACTCGGTCATATGAAATGTTCACATGAGAGCGCTATATCAACGAGCTCTGGTTCAGTGGACTTATTGCACCACTCAAATTTAATATACATTTAATAAACGCTACAACTTTATGTCATAATTGTCGATAACGTTACATAACTAGATCCCTTTAAGTAATTCGGTCGAAAATGATACACAGCCACCCACGCGCGTATGACTTGTATGTATTCTTTACCATTTGCTATAAATCGACAATACAACAAAGGAATCATTCGAAACGTGGCAAATGTTGAGATGCGCGTCGAGTGCTACTGTGACACATCATTAATTTTTATTCTATTTTAATACCCCAACAGTGAAAACGAAAGTGCATTCATAGAATTACATCATGCGCATTCGAGTTATCATACAATGCTACAAGAATATGACTATTCATGTAAATGCAGATGACTTCTCCTCCAATTGACGACATAAAAAAATAAAATAGATTTATCTAAATTATTATGTAGCTTTTCAATACTGTTTTGACATGCGCTGCGGCATAGTTTATACATAGATAGCGCATTAGAATGTCTGGGGTCCGTTGCGCAGTCAAAGCCGACTCGACCCGATCCGACCCGACCCAACTGGAATCCACAGTCGATCCGATTCAGTCGTGGGTGAGTCAACATGATTGTTAAGCCCGGCGCAGACAGAGTCGACTCGACCCGATCCGACTGGTTTTCAGTCAGGCTAGAGTCAGTTTCGCTCAGTCGAAGCCGATCCAACATGTTGAATCGGCCTCGAATGATCTCCGACTGGCACTTGACTGGAAAAAACCGGAGTCCCGAGGCAGCGCAAATTGAGTTAATCAGGCTGAAAACCAGTCGGATCGGGTCGAGTCGGCTCTGTCTGCGCCCGGCTTTAAGCCCTGCGCAGACAGAGCCGACTCGACCCGATCCGACTGGTTTTTAGTCAGGCTAGAGTCAGTTTCGCTCAGTCGGAGTCGGCTCTGTCTGCGCCGGGCCTTAAATTGGGCCCGTTTGGCTTCCGACTGGCAAAATCGTAGTCTTGAGGCGATGCACACAGAGCCGACCTGACTGAAAGCTAGTCCGGGAAGCTAGTCGGGAAGCTAGTCGGGAATGGGTCGAGTCGGCTCTGTCTGCGCCTGGCTTTAGTCACATGATCTTGACTTGCAATTAATTTCACATTTACAATCGATTATAACACTTTCTACAACGGAGCCTAATTTAAATAGTACGTCGTATATTTCTTGATACATGTCTTTGATCGAATCCCCTTTCTTGAAACCGTAAAACATTGCTTCCTCGATCCGTTCTGCTTGTGGTTCAAGGGACCATCGTAATAATCTTCCGAAAGTAGGCTACTTATAAATAAACATTTGAATGAAGCCGCTTCGTTCGTGCTGAGTGCCATTTGGGCTCACCATTATTTCAAGTGAAATCGAAACTGCTTTATGTATATACAAATTTCATCCTTAAGTCATACTGATTCAAGTTTGTATACACTGCTACTATACAATAATGTCATGACCAGTCATGTAATTAAGTTGTGCGTACCAAAAATGATGACTCTTTGATAGAATATTACATAACTGTACATTATATACACTATTGCAATACATGAACATGTATTTTGTGCACTATCCCTATACAAAATAATGTACTACAATATGTTCAAAGAAAATTACATTTTATTATACAATACATGATTAATCATTAAACACACCCTCTTTTCCCGTCGGCTTATCCCTTTCATGGTCTCCACATCGAGACTAGTAGAACTTGTCCATTTCATGAGCTAAAGGGACTAAGCAACATTGTTCAAATCCTCAAAATTGACTTGGAACTCTAGTGGTTCTATCATACCTTGTCATATTCATATTAACAATAAAAACATGGGACAGGTTTCGGTTTTTTCAAATTTCCATTTCGTTCAAAAGATATTTACGATTGTTGAGATGTTAGTTTAAGTGCTGAGATGATAATTTAAGCCGCGTTCAAAGTAAGTGCAGTGAGTTAGTGAATATCATTTAGCATTGTTGCTCATATATCAGCCAAAAAACATCCAATTAACGTAAAATCTTCACAAATTACTTTGTGGACATATTATATCACTCCTATACACATTGTACTAATCACCTATCACTTTTTGCACTTACCAACAAAGTTACTAGATCCCTTTAAATGTTCCCTGACATGCAAATGCATGTGGTCTTCAGCTTATCTGTATTAATGTACACATCAAATATTTGTTAACTGTTTGACCTAAATATGCTTCTTATATTGATAAACATTTAATCAATTATTTTATTCATCTTGCTATGCCCCATCTCTTAAAAAAAACCCCACACACCCCAGAGTAAAATTCTGCATTTGACCTCATCTGTCAATCACAACTCAGTTACTTATAAGATGTACAATATACCTTCGCCCATGCAAGATGAGCGACTGCTCACAATAATATCACTTCTTTGAATACACTATATACCAACTCACACTTTCAATTTCAATAGCAGTTGCTATGTCAGAAAACCTCACCCATCATAAGGACAAGGAAAGCACTAAGCTAGTGGCATCATGTCAATCACTGGTCAGCTTACATTAGATGACAAAGAAAAGGAAAACAAGATCTTGCATGACCTGCATGCTTCCATACAAAAGCTTTTCAATGCATTTCTTGTCCTAATAATTGATAGGCTTTTCTGACATAGCAACTGCTATTGAAATTGAAAGTGTGTTAGTAGGTAGTGTATTCAGACATGTGATACTATTGTGAGCAGGTGCTCAGCCTGGACGAAGGTGCATTGTTCATAAGTAACTGAGATGTGTTTGACATTATGAGGTCACAGACAGAATTTCACTCTGGAGACATTTTTAGTGGGCGAATTCCCAATGTGAATTTTGAGGCTGATTTCTTGTTTTAATTCCGTTTTCATTGAAAAAAATGATTGTAATAATCGGGATCCACGGGAAAAACTGTCCCTGATAGGCTTAAATTCATTTTTCAAGCGATTTTCATGTCATAAAACCTTTAAGTGCATCCGCCTCTGATGTCCCTTCTAATCACGTCTATAAAAACACTTTGATTTTACTCTTTCTTTCTACCTAGCAACTTTGCATCAATGTATTATTATTAGTTAAAGAGAAAAAAGGTCAATACTGCAAGTCCAAAGCTTTGGTAAAGATTGCGTCACTGCCGCTGAAAACAATTAAAATAAGGGCCTTTTGAAAAGCAGTGCCAGATAACTAATCGGACTATCCGGTTGAAAGAGGACGAAATAAATAAATAAACATGCGTTGTTTATTAAAATCATTCATACAAGATATGCGGGGCGGAACAATCAATGCCAACTCATTTCGAGCAACACATTCATGACCTTATTACTGCAAGATAGAGATTAGCAAGATGTACTATGGCAAGATGTTAGTATGTCTACAGTTATATCGTTTGGTTTGCGCTTTTGTGTTTTTTCCAGCGTCGCTTCGATCATCATCGTGTCTACATTTGTATCGTTTGGTATTCGCGTAAACGGGCATGTCGGCGCCAACCGTATTTGGTGAAAAGTGTTCCTGCGTCGCACCGACGTCACTCATCATTGTCTTGTCCGTCTCGTTGTTAATATGATTCATGTCCGTGTAATCCGACGATATCGTGTCTCCCTCGATTTCGGCGTAGTCGCCTTCCACGCAGGCATGGTCATCGTGCTTGCAGATGGACACCGTGAAGGACTTCAACGAGCGTTTGTCCGCCGACACCGAGTTGCAGAGGTTATCGATGGAACCGGGGAGGTCCCAGCTCTTTCTGTTGAGGTCACACGGTTGATTTCTCGAGGGCTTCTTCGGCTTACTGTACAACGCCGACGTGCTGCTCGCCGACTTCATGCCACGGTATTTCCGCTGCTGCACCGCTGCTGTGAAGGGCGTCTTAACGGCGTCATCCTCGCTGTGTCTCCTGTTAAACCGCAACACTGTATGTGACCCGATGCATGATCGCTTCGCCCCTTCGAAGGCCTCGTTGTCGATCTCTTCATAGGGGTTCTGACAGTTCCCATCCATCTGATTTGGTGATTGTTGCGGGAAATCCGTCTCCGTCTGCGTAATTTCACAGCAGCTTCGACACCGCGGTAAGTAGTGCTTCGGCGGGTATCTCACACGTCCATCTACTGTTTTAGCCTTCAGGACTTTGTTGGGAATGGCATATACTGGAAGCGATGTTGAGGGACGTTGGATAACATCAGGATGCTGGGGGTTCGGGTGCAAGTCTTCCTTGCCTCTTTGAAAACTTTCTCCTTCAAGTTGCCTGTCCGTTTCGCGTCGGGTTCTGGTCGTACTAGAACGTCTCCGTTTTGACCTTGCCATAAAGACAACAAGGAGCGCCAACACGATAATAACGACGACAAGGACTACCGATACAATCATTATAGTAACTGAGAGAGATAGCGTACCAACGCCAGGTGCCGTGTTGCTGCTTTCTGTTTGTGTTTCCGTAGTTATTGTTGGTGTCATCGCCGTTGTCGTTGGTGACGTACGAACCGTCAGCTCTGCTGAACCATTAAGGGTGTAAACCGAGCCGTTTGTTTGACCAAGCACATGAGGTACTTCATAATAGCATTCGTACACGCCAGCGTCGGAAGGTTGTAGGTTAGAGATATGGAGAGTGTATCTTGTAATTGGTCCCCCTTCTTCTGCCTTCACATAAAACTTGCTGCTATTTACATAGGGAGACAGCGTGCCATCTCTGCTGATCCACGTGAACGTGGGAGTCTCCTTGGACCAGAGAATGTTGTAGCCGCCAGCTGTCGTCGTCACATCACAGTCGAAGGATACAGACCCGCCCACTGCACCCGAGGTGTCAACTGGTCCTTTCACTAGCTCTGGGTGTTGGGCATCCGTATGGACTACAACACCACAAAAGAAACACAAGCCAAGAAGCCACAGTATTTTGAAATTGACGTCACAAAACATTATGCCAGGCCGTTGTAAGTTTGATAACGTTAATAAAGTTATATTAAACACACGATTTAATACTGCTAATGAATGTTTATACACTATTACTTAGTGACCAATTCATGTCCAACTCCAGAACGAAAATCAGTCAGCCGACAATAATTCTCATGTATGGTTCACGCTGTATTTTGTTCCGTAACGCCACATATCTTAAACTCTGATGAGACGAAAAAAGTGTTCTCTGCGGTGTTACCTGTCATTTTGATCAATACAAACTTAGCCGAACCTTTCAAAACAGAGATAAAATATACATAAGTTTGTGGTAAGAGGGCTACTCACTTTCGGGTATAGTTTTGACGCGGACAAGAATATTTTATTTACGCGCAGTTTCTGTCCTAAACATAAATCTGACAAAAATGCATCACTCATCTCGTCTCATCCCAGACCATGTCATACCCATGGCTTTAAGGGATCTAGTAACTTTGTCGACATGTGCAAAAAGTGATGAGTGGTTGATACGATGTATACTGTTGTTATCTGATATGTCTACTGGGTGTTGTGAGAAAACTTTAAGTTAAAGGGTACCACCAGCCAAAAATAATATTCTTATTAAAGAAAGGTAACATCTTTAGTATTCCATTCCATCAACAAGTTCACAAAAATATGTTCCCAGAAAAAAATTATATAATTGGAAACGCATCACCATTCTAAAGCATGCGTTCATGCGGTCTGAATTACGCAGACTGCTATGTGTGCGGTGAATTGCAACGTGTGCAGAGCGAACGAATCGCCCGGGAATCTATTGTTTACAAACGTGCGCGTGAATAGCATTGGCGCACTCGCAAATGGTTGGCCCGTATGGAACCAGGAAATAGCAGTGGTTCCGTAAGTGGTGGAAATTAATTGCTTTGTTTATGTATTACACAACCCTTTGCAAAATGTTGGGTATCTATTTTATATCACAAAACAGTACCAAAACATATAATAATGTGTTGTTCTTTGCCTGGTGGTCCCCTTTAAATGGACGTTATATGGCCGAGTAATGAGCAAAAATGCAAAGTGATATTCACTAACTCATTGCACTCACTTTGTACATGGTTTTCGCGGGCCAGTGGATAATTTGACATTTGAACATTTCAATCGTAAATATCTTTTTAACGAAAGGGAAATTTAAAAAAAACGAAACCGGTCCCATGCTTTTATTGTTAATACGGATACAACAAGGTATGAGGAAATCGCTAGAATTCGAATTGTATTTTGATGATTTGGACAATGTTACTAAGTCCCTTTAAGCAATGCGCACCAAATATTTAGTAGGCACCGGGTTAATACAATGCATTAACGATCTCCTTCAAGTTTAATATCAACTTGAAGTCACCAAAGTGCATTTTGGGCGATGTTTTATTTTGGTGCCGTGTTTCAAAACGTACAATGAAAGCGAAAGATGATACAAGGATATTTATTGTTAAGGGCCGGTCACATTTACGGTAGTGGACGTAGTTGAACGTAGTGGAGGCTAACGTAGTTGAAGGTAGTTGAACGTACCGGCATTCGTATCGTACCGTATAGTTGTACGTGATGCTAACTTGGTATTAACTCGGGGGAGCATGTGATCTTCGATTTAATTAATGTTCAAAAGAGCGGTACGTTAAACTTAAAGGCATCCGTGATGCTAACGTACTAAACCGAAGTCTAACGAAGTCTGACGAAGTCTAACCTAGTCTGACGTACTTCTCAACGTACTCAAACGCACCTTAGCGTACTTTAACGAACTTTACCGTGCAAAAAAAAACAGCATCATCATTCTTGGTCCAGGCATGTTTCAGCAACAAAGTTACACAAATTTCACAGAACTGCTCTGTTTGAAAAACAAGCGCACAATGACCGTACCACACCGCGGGCTAGCTGCATACTCCGTGAGGAGTTGCTTTTTACCGTAGTTTGACGTTCTTTAGCGTAGTCTAGCGTAGTGGCTACCGTTGTCTACCGTACCCAAGCGTAGTCAGACGTACCACTCCGTACCTGTCCGTGAGCAAGCTGCACCCATAATAGCGTAGTTTATCGTACTTGAACGTACTTATCCGTACCGTTCTGTGGCTCATCACCGTACCTTAACGTAGTTTAACCTAGTTTAACGTACTTACACCACGTCTGACCCACGGTAACTTACCCTACGGATCACTACGTCCACTAACGTAAATGTGACAGGCCCTTAAAGTGGATCTAGTAGAGTCATGTGCATTTCTGTGATCTGATGTGTCCACTAAGTATGTGGGAAATTCCATATTAAATATTTTTCAATTTCAACTTTATTTGCAATAATATAATAACATCAAAATGACAAAAAAAATGTAGGTGCAACATTTATGTCACAATTTAAATATAACATTGTTACCCAGGTCGAAATTCCCATAGAACCAAGACCCATAGGAATCCCATATACACCCATAGGCCTAATGGTTTCTAAGGGATCCTATGGGTTTCAATAGGGAAAGTGGAACATGGGTTTCTATGGGTTTCTATGGGTCACTATGGGTCTTTCTATGGGTTTTGATTTTTGGGGACTGTCGACCTGGTAAATTTCTATGGGTCCCATAGAACATCATAGAACATCATAGAACATCATAGAAAACCCATAGAACATCATAGAAAACCCATAGGGGACCCATAGCATTGTCCCATGGTTTATATGGGAATTTCGACTTGGGTACATAGATATGAAGGAGTAATATCAATAATGTATAATGGTATGATCGAATACAATTGGAAATATGGGAAGTCCGCAAAGCTAATGCTTGAATGAAATAGACAGCAAGTCGTAGAATGAATGTCATGTGATCGCGTAATGAGTGAAATGCAAAGTGATGAGTGAAATTTGTACACAGTTGACATTATCCAGTGAATATTAACAAATCCGAACACTTAAATCGTAAATGTATTTGTCTAATGAAAAGGAAATTCGGATAACCGAAACCAGTTTTAATCTATTGGTAATACAAATACAACACGGTATGAGAGAAACACTAGAGTTATAAGTAAGTTTGGTGGATTTTGAAAATGTTACTAGATCCTTTAAAACAACGAAACGGGCAGCTTTCACAACATTTACGGTAAGTGGCGAGCGATCTGTTAAAAGAACTACACGCATCGAACTTAAGATAGTCATGCAGACTATTTAATTGCAATTTTGGATATCGTTTTCTCCCCAAAACTGTCGAGAATATAACCAATCTGTGAGACGCAACCAAAATGACAAATGGAATTCTCAAAATTCAATTGGAATTCTAGCGGTTCCCTCAAACCTTGTTGTATTCGTATTTAATAACAATAAAAGCATGGGACATGTTTTGGTTTCAAATTTCCCTTTTGTTAAAAAGATATTTAAGCCAGGCGTAGACAGAGCCGACTCGACCCGATCCGACTGGTTTTCAGTCAGGCTAGAGTCAGTTTCGCTCAGTCGGAGCCGATCCAACATGTCGAATCGGCCCGAATGACCTCCGACTGGCACTTAACTGGAAAAATCGGAGTCCTGAGGCAGCGCATACACTGAGTTAATCAGGCTGAAAACCAGTCGGATCGGGTCGAGTCGGCTCTGTCTGCGCCGGGCATTACGATTGAAGTGTTCAGATGTTGAATTATTCTCTGGATCGTCAAAACCGTGTACACAGTGAGTGCAATGAGTTAGTGAATATCACTTTGCATATTTGCTCATTATCGGCCATATAACATCCATTTAACATGATATGTTCACATAACACCCAGTGGACATAAATTATACAGTATACATTGTATGAACCATTCATCACTATTTGCACATGTCAACAAAGTTACTAGATCCGTTTATTATGTATTTTGTACACTATTCCTTTACAAATTTACTACCATATTTTCGAAGAAAAGTACACTTTACTAATTTATATACAATGATTAAACACACCCTCTTTTCCCCTCGGTTTATCACTTTCAGGGTCTCCACATCGAATTGAACTTGTCAATTTTCCAGAGTTGTATACAAACACTCTTTGATTTGCATCTTTGATTTATACCTAGCAGCTTCATATCAATGTATCATTAAGTAAGAGAAAACAAAATAATACAATACCGCAAATCAAAAGCTTTGACACAGATTGCGTCGCTGCCGCTGAAAAAAAATAAAAATCAGGGCCTTTTGAAAAGCAGTGCCATATCACTAATGGTGCTACCCTGTTTGAAGAGGACGAAATAAATAAATAAACATGACTGTGTTGTTTAAACCATTAATACAATAATATGCGGGGAGGAAAAATCAATGCCAACTTATTTCGAGCAACACATTCATGACCGTATAGAGATAATTAAGATGCAGGCTACTTTGGCAAGATATTACCTCACCGAACACAAAAAGTTACTACTCCCTATACAGCTGCTCATAATTTCGTAATCGATACTGGTTTCAGAGATATTCATCCCTTCCTGGCTGAATGAGCACATATTAAAGACAAAATTACCAAATTTTAAAAGTAAACAAAAACTTGCGCATGCCTGTATACATTGCTGTGAAACAGCACATATGACTAAATGCGTTTGATATTCCATCCATTTGGATTTGTTAATGGCACATGTGGTAAAATGCATTAATTGGGCAATTGGACATTTTCTCAATACTCAATAAACTGCAATATTTAATAATATTACATTTTTTGCTCAATTTGAAATATGACATTTTCGCTATATTGTGTGCTTACTCAACCATGGAATTATGGTTACCTCTTTTTTTTTAACACATTCTTTTCCTAACCACTAAAGAAATAATTTTGCGAGAGGAAATCGTAAAATTTTTAGCTATGAAATTATGAGCATTTTTTTTAGAGGGGTAGTTACTTTTTGTGTTTGGTTTAAGTCTACAGTTATATCTTTTGGTTTGTATTTTTGTGTTTTTTCCTGCGTCACTTCGATCATCATAATGTCTACAGTTTTATCGTTTGATTTTTGCGTAAACGGGCATGTAATCCGACGATATTGTGTCTCACTCGATTTCGGCGTAGTCGCCTTCCACGCAGGCATAGTCATCGTGCTCGCAAATGGACACCGTGAACGACTTCAATGAGCGTTTGTCCGCCGACACCGAGTTGCAGAGGTTTTCGATGGAACCCGGGAGGTCCCAGCTCTTTCTATCGAGGGCACGCGGTTGAATTATCGACGGCTCATTCGGCTTAGTGAACAATGACGACGTGCTGTTCGCCGATTTCATGCCGCGGTATTTCCGATGCGGTGCCGTTGCTGAGAAGGGCGTCTGAACAGCGTCACCGTCGCTTGGTAACCTGTTGAACATTGACACTGTATGATAACTTATGCGTGATCGATTTGCCCCTTCGAAGGCATCGCTGTCAATCTCTTCATAGGGGTTCGGATAGTCCCCATTCATCTGATTTGGTGATTGTTGCGGGGAATCCGTCTCCGTCGGCCTAATATCACCGCAGCTTCCACACCGCGGTAAGTAGTGCTTCGGCGGGTATTTCGCGCGTCCATCTACTGTATAAGTCTTCAGGAGTTGGTTGGGCATGTCATACAGTGGAATCGATGTTGAGGGACGTTGGATAACATCAGGATGCTGGGGGTTCGGGTGCAAGTCTTCCTGCCCTCTTTGAAAACTTTCTCCTTCGAATTCACGTTGCCTGTCCGTTTCGCGTCGGGTTCTGATAGTACTAGAACGTCTCCGTTTTGACATTGCCATGAAGATACCAAGAAGCGCCAACACGATACCGACGACGACGAGGACAATCAATACAATCATTACAGTAATTGAGAGAGATAGCGTACCACTGCCAGGTGCCAAGCTGCTATTATCAGATCTTTCCGTTTGTGGATCCGTAGTTATCGTTTGTGTCATCGTCGTTGTCGTTGATGACGTATGCACGTTGCGTGATCCGAAACCAAGGGTTTCCGTTTGTGGATCCGTCATTACCGTTGATGTCATCGTCGTTGTCGTTGGTGACGTATGCACGTTGAGTGATCTGAAACCAAGGGTTTCCGTTTGTGGATCCGTCGTTATCGATGGTGTCATCGTCGTTGTCGTTGGTGACGTATGCACGTTGAGTGATCCGAAACCAAGGGAAACTGTACCATAAGTACTTATGGCTGTGCACTCAACAACTAAGCCGTTATCTTTCAGTTCTACAGGTCGTATTTTCATCACCTGCTTATTGAAACTTTTCTGGCGATTACCTAGATCAACGAAGATGCCATTCTTAATCAGGGACCATGAGTATGTAATGTCTTCTTCGGTTGTCGGTGGCTCGAATGAGGTGTCACACCTGAACTTCGCCACCTGATTCTCCAACACGTTGTTGACGAACGGGTCGACGCCGAGCCTGATGTCCCTAGCAGCACTCGGTAGAAAAAAGCAGGTTGTCGTCCGCCCAGTCGATGGTGACTCCCACCGACATTCGAACTCGCTTGTCCTTCCGATTTGTTGCAGGCTCTGTCGTCTCACGATTCGATCACTCAGGATAAAATCTGGCTGCAACTCCTCCTCCCCGCGATACAACTTGGCAGGGGAATTCCACATGGAAGGTGACCAACTGCAACTGAAATCGACCACTATGTCGTTGTCGCTGGGCACTTGCACAAGTTGACAGTCCTCTGTGATGACCGTGAGCTCTGCTGATCCAAGTGTATCAGCCCACACACCAGGTTCCTCATAGCTGCATATGTACACGCCCGCGTCGGAAGGCTGTATGTTTGAGATGTGGAGAGTGTAACCTGGCTCTCCATCATTTGACTGCAGAGAGAACTCGCTGCTATTCGCCTCGGGAAACACGGTGCCATCTCTGCTGATCCACAGGTAATCTGGACTATTCTTGCGCCAGAGAATGGAGCAGTTACCAGATGTCGTCGTCACATCACAGTCAAAGGATACAGACCCGCCCACTGCACCAGTGGTATCCATTGGTCCTTTCACTAACTCTGGGTGTTGGGCATCCATATGGACAACACCACAAAGAGAATATAGGCCAAGAACCCACAGTATTTCGAAATTGACGTCACAAAACATTCTGCCAGGTCGTTGTAAGTTTGTTAGCTTTAATCAAGTTATATTAAACACATGATTAGATAATGCTGATGATTGTTTACGCACTGCCATCCAAGCGTCTGTAAAATTGATAAGTGACCAATTTCATGCCCAACTTGAGAACAAACATTAGTCGGTATAAAAGTGTTTTCTGCAGTATACATGTCATTTTGATCAATCAAAACTTAATGAACCTTTCAAAACAGAGATAACATAAACATTAGTTTGTGGTAAGTGGGCTACTTACTTTCGGGTGTAGTATTTTTAAGGACAAACATGCATAATATTACGCGCAACTTCCGTCCTAAGAATTAATTAATTAATTGCCAAAATAGATCACTTAACTCGTGTCATCCACGACCGTGCATTGCTCATGGCTAGAAGAAACGCGTACCAAGTGTTAGTAAGCACCGAGTTAATGCAATGTACTATCAACTTGATACGCACTTTTGAAGTCACCAAAGTGCAATCGGTTTCAAATTTCCCTTTCGTTAAAAAGATATTTACGATTGAAGTGTTCAGATGTTAAATTATCCTCTGGAACGTCAAAACCGTGCACAAAGTGAGTGCAATGAGTAAGTGAATATCTCTTGTCATATTTGCTCATTACTCGGCCATATAACGTCCGTTATATCCGTGATATTTTCACACAATACCCTGTGGACAGAAAAGTATACATTGTATCAACCATTCATCACTTTTAGCACATGTCAACAAAGTTTTGATATCCCTTTAATATGTATTTTGTGCACTATCCCTCTACAAATTTACTACAATATTTTCGAAGAAAAGTACACTTTATTACAACTACATGTACTACAATGATTAAAAACACCCTCTTTTCCCTCTCGGCTTATCCCTTTCAGGGTCTCCACATCGAATTTTCCATAGTTGAGTGCATCCGCCTGTGATGTCTATTCTAATCACGTCCATAAAAATACTCTTTGATTTGATGTGAAACCAGTAAAGTGTCTAACTCCACACAAATTGATTGGAGCTTCCACATTTCTCTTCTACCGTGTTGTTTGGCTTATTATGATAAGAGAAAAATAAACTAGGGGTTAGATTTGTTGGAATGCCACTTTAGTATGACGATATCTATCATTGATAATCATTCAGCTCAAGAGCGTTAATGAACGGTCATAGACCTAATACACGTTATACAGTTATTCGTTGTAAAAGCTGACGCAAATTTCTTGTTTTAACCAGGAAAGCAGTGTTCCTTTTCAATTAAAAGTTCACACATCATTCGGACATACATGTATCTTACAATAATATGGGTATAGGATTAAAGTCTCAAATTGAATTTTGGGCAATATCTGATACTTTACAGGTGCACCTTTAATATTTAATTTCTACCTGGTGGCTTTATGTTATCGTATCAATGTATCAATGTATCAAGTAACAGAAAATTAATACAATTCCGCAAATCAAAAGCTTTTTTGCTACATAGCATCTAAGTATCAATGCATTATTATTAGTTAGAGAAAAACAAATTCCAAAGCTTTGGCCAAGATTGCGTCACTGCAGCTGAAAAACCCAGGGCCTTTGGAAAAGCAGTCCCAAATAACTCTATGGGACTACTCTGTTCAAAGAGGAGGAAATGAATAAATAAACAGGCAATGTTTAAACCATTAGTACAAGCTATCCAATATGCGGTGCGAAAAAATCAATGTCAATATTTTCGAGCAACACCTTATTACTGATGATGAAATATAAAGATAATTAAGATGAAGGCTACTATGGCAAGATGTTTCTATGTCTACAGTTATATCGTTTAATTTGTGCGTTTCCTTTTTGTTTCCTGCGTCGCTTTGATCATCATCATATTTATGGTTATATCGTTTGATATTCACGTAAACGGGCATGTCGGCGCCAGCCTTGTTTGATGAAATACGTTCCCGCATCGCACTGACGTCACTCATCATCGGCTTGTCCGTCTTGTTGAGAATAGGATTCATATCCATATAATCCGATGATATCGTGTTTCCGTCGATGACAATGTAGTCGCCTTCCACGCAGGCATGGTCATAGTGCTTAGAGATGGTCACCGTGAACGACTTCAATGAGCGTTTGTCCGCCGACACCGAGATGCAGATGTTTTCAATGGAACCGGAGAGGTCACAGTTCTTTCTGTCGAGGTCACGCGGTTGAATTCTCGACGGCTTATTCGACTTAGTGAACAAAGCCGACGTGCTGTTCGCCGATTTCATGCCGCGGTATTTCCGCTTCGGCGCCGCTTCTGGGGGCGTCTGAACGGCGTCACCGTCGCTTGGATTTCGGTTGAACTGCGACACTGTATGCGACCTTATGCGTGATAGCTACGCTCTTTCGATGGCTTCGATGTCGATCTCTTTATAGTGGTTCGGATTCATCTGATTTGCTGATTGTTGCGGTAAATCCGTCACCGCTAACATTATTTCGCCGTAGCTTCGCCACCGCGGTACGTAGTGCTTCGGCGGGTATCGCGCGCGCCCATCTACAGTATTACCATTCACGAGCTATGGGCTTGGCATACAGTGGGAGCGATGGTGTGTAACGTTAAATAACATGTGCATGGGGATTCGGGTGCAAGACTTCCTGGCATCTATGAAAACTTTCTTTTCCAAGTTTTCCGTCCGTTTTGCGCCGGGTTCTAGTTGTGTTAGACCGTTTCAGTGTTGACCTGACCATGAAGATAACAAGAATTGCCAACACAAGCATGGCGAAGACACGAACTATCAATACAATCATTATACATGTTATAGTAATCGAGAGAGATATCGTACACCCGCTAGTATTGGATCTTTTTGTAGTTATTTCTGGTGTCATCGACGTTGTCTTTGATAACGTATGAACGTTGAGTGATCCAAAAGCAAGGGTCACAGTACCATTAGTGTTTATGGCTGTACACCCAACAACTAAGCCGTTATCCATCAGCTCTACATGTCGTATTCTCATCACCTGCTTCCTGAAACTGATCTGGCGATCACCTAGGTCGACGAAGACGCCACTCTTGATTAGGGACCATGAGTATGTAATGTATTCTTCTGTTGTCGGTGGCTCGAATACCGTGACGCACGTGAACCTAGCCGTCTGATTCTCCAACACGTTGTTGATGTACGGTTCGACACCGAGCCTGATGTCCGCAGCAGCACTCGGTAAGAATGAGCAGGTTGGCGTCCGCCCGGTCGATGATGACTCCCACCGACATCCGAACTCGCTTGTCTGGCTGATTTGTTGCAGGCTCTGTCGACTCACGATTCGATCACTCAGAATGAAATCTGGCTGCAACTCCTCCTCCCCGCGATACAACTTGGCAGTGGAATTCCACAGAGAAGGTGACCAACTGCAACTGAAATCGACCAATATGTGGTTGTCGCTGGGCACTTGCACAAGTTGACAGTCATCTTTGATTACTGTCAGATTGGCCAGCTCTGCTGAACCGCGATGAGTCAAGCTGCTAGTATTGGATCTTTTCGTAGTTATGTTTGGTGTCCTCGACGTTGTCGTTGATGACGTATGAACGTTGAGTGATCCGAAAGCAAGGGTCACAGTACCATTAGTGTTTATGGCTGTACACCCAACAACTAAGCCGTTATCCATCAGCTCTACAGCTCGTATTCTCAACACCTGCTTATTGACACCTTCCTGGCGATTACCTAGATCAACGAAGACGCCATTCCTGATCAGGGACCAAGAATATGTAATGTTTTCTTCAGTTGTCGGTGGTTCGAATTCGATGTCACACCTGAATCTCGCCACCTCATTCTCCAACACGTTGTTGATGTAGGGGTCGACGCCGAGCCTGATGTCCCTAGCAGCACTCGGTGGGAAATAGCAGGTTGTCGTCCGCCCAGTCGATGGTGACTTCCACCGACATTCGAACTCACTTATCTGGCTGATTTGTTGCAGGCTCTGTCGACTCACGATTTGATCACTCATAGTCAAATCTGGCTGCAACTCCTCTTCCCCGTGATACAGTTTGGCAGGGGAATTCCACATAGAAGGTGACCAACTGCAACTGAAATCAACCAATATGTGGTTGTCGATGGGCACTTGCACAAGTTGACAGGCCTCTGTGATGACCGTCAGCTCTCCTGAACCGAGTGTTATATGACACACATTAGGAACATAGATGCATTCATACACGCCCGCGTCGGAAGGTTGTAGGTTTGAAATTTCGAGAGTGTAACCAGTCTCCCCTTCATCCGTCTGCACAGAGAACTTGCTGCTATCCACCTCATGAAACAGTGTGCCATCTTCGCTGATCCACATGTAATCTGGACCATTCTTACGCCAGGCAATGGAGTAGTCACCAGATGTCGTCGTCACATCACAGTCGAAGGATACAGACCTGCCCACTGCACCAGTGGTCTCCACTGGTCCTTTTACTAGCTCTGGGTGTTGGCAATCCGTATGGACAACAACACGACAAATTAAACACAAGCCAAATAGCCACATTATTTCGGAATTGACGCCACAAGACATTCTGCCAGATTGTTTGTAAGCTTTAATCAAGTTATGTTAAACACATGATGTAATACTGCTAACTCCTTGAGTGCCAAGCTTGCATTTTTGCGAGTTACAATACACACAATTGCCATAGAGCATTACAATCCATGGCACGTTAAGAGCTAATGAATATCTACACACTGTCAACAACGTCTGTAAATTTGATAAGTGACCAATTCATGTCCAACTTAAGAACAAACATTAGTCATGTCAGACAGTCGACAATAACGTTCATGTATGGTTCACGTTGTATGTTGTTCCGTAACGCCAAATATAGTAAACTCTGATGAGACGTTAGAAGTATTCTCTGTGGTTAAATCTGTCATTTTGATCAATACAATCTTAGCCGAACCTTTCAAAACAGAGATAACATAAACATTACTTTGTGGTAAGTGGGGTACTCACTTTCGGGTATAGTATTTAATTATATAAGGACAAGAATGTTTTGTTTACGCGAAGTTTCTGTCCTAAGAATTCATTTGACAAAAATGTATCACTTAGCTTGTTTCGTCCCCGTCAATGCCATTCTCATGTATCAAATAAATGCGTACCAAGTTTGTAGTAAGCTAGGGGCGTCGATCCGTTTTTGAGATTGGGGGGGGGGGGCGAAATTTGAAAATTTTTCCAGAGTGACCACTGAGAGAGCTAAAAGCCCCACATTGGCATGCCCGGAAGTTTTATTATGCGCTCATTGAAAGTGTCTTGATGGCTCGAAGACCTGACTTTGGGGGGTACCCACATTTGGGGACAATAATGGGGGTCCAGGGGGCGGAGCACCCGGAAGCTTTTAGATTTCAGACATTTGCAACTCCTATCATGGGTGTTAAAATTGTATAAAATAGTGAACCTACTCGTAACGTAATTTTAAAAGGCATAGCGAGGAAAAGATTGAGCCTTGCATGAGATGGATCCACGTGATCCTATATACTATAGAGCCATCGATATAGTCTAGGGCATTGGGCTCCCATGAAACTAAGCAAGGGCGTCAACAACTTCTCAAAAGTGTAGGGGAGGGCATTGCGAGGAAGCGAATCGACCAAGCGGGGGAGGGTGTGGGAGGGGGTGTCCCCCTCCAATAGTAGGGAGCTTTTGTATTTTGGGGCGTGAAGTTGTGCGATTTGGTGCACACCTGAGACAGAAATTTCACGTAATATGAAGTATATAAGTATGGAACCAAACATACATAATGACAAAGGGAGGGGGACAATCTCCTCCACTTTCAAATGTGGGGGGACATGATATTCCAATTTGATTTGTGCATATGGACCGAATTGACTGAAAGATATATTTCAGATTTTTTCATTTTCTGTGACGATGTGCTATCTATAGATGAGGGTTTAATAAACTTCGTTTGAGGTGTGCGTTTGAGAAATTACACTGCTCAACACATTTCGAAAGGTGAGTTCCCGCAACCCAAATGAAACTTGCAATATGAGAAACTGTATGCGCGCGAAGCGCGCGGCAAAAAAGAGATTTACAGTCCTTTTCAAACTAAAAAAAACGGCTATTTTGAAGATTAATTATTGATAAATGTGTCTTTCCACTCTTTGGCATTATATCACTCGATTTTTTTTTCCTCATTTTCGGAATTATTGGGGGGGCGAAATGATATGTTCGCCCCCCCAATATTTTCATTGGGGGGGGGGGGGGGGCGACCGCCCCCCCTGCCCCCCCCCCACGATCGACGCCCCTGTGGTAAGCACCGGGTTAATGCAATGTACTATCAACTTTCGAAGTCACCAAAGTGCATTCTGTGCGATGTTTGTTTTGTTGACGCCGAGCTGTGAAGCGTACGATGAGAGTTTAATACACTCATCCAACTTATGATAGTCTAGACTATTTAATTGCAAGTTTAGATATCGCTTTCTCCAAAATCTGCCGAGAATCGAACCAATCTCCGGAACGCAACCGAAATTGAAGGACAAAAGTGCGGTGGGCATACACAGGATACGAACTCAGGATCTCATGATTAGAAAGCGCGCGCTCTACCAATCTTGCCACACCACGTCCATAAAGTGGGGGTGGAGGGGGGGGGGGGGAATCTCGTGTCATTTAGTGATGACAATATGTGTCAGAATAAGAACAGGGAATTTTAAGTGATATCCAATGTGCTTTATTTTTAGAATAACATCATACTTATTCATACAGTCATACTTATTCAGTTATTATACAATGCTACAAGTAAGTCATGACTATTCATGTAATTAATTTGTGAATTCCAAAAATTATGAATCTTTAATAAAATATTACATAACTGTACATTGTTTGATTACATTACATTAAAGGGACTTAGTAACATTGTCCAAATCCTCAAAATTAAATTGGAATTCTAGCGGTCCTCTCATAACTTATTGTATGGGAGTGGTGTGGCAAGATCGGTAGAGCGCGTGCTTTCTGATCGTGAGACCCCGAGTTCGAACCCTGCCTTTGTCCTTCAGCAAGGCATTTAATCCACGTTGCTGCTCTCTACCCAGGTGTATAAATGGGTACCTGGTCCGGTGAAAATTAGCTTGGTGCACCCTATAGGGGTTGCCCGCTAGTATACTCCCCGGGGAGTTGAGAATGTGTACAATATCATTGTGCGGGTCTGAAATGTACCGAATGACCAGGGATAATAATAAGCGCTTTGAGCACCTTATATAAGGTGGATATTGCGCAATATAAATATCCTATATTATTATTCGTATTAACAATAAAAGCATGGGACATGTCTCGGTTTCAAATTTCCCTTTCGTTAAAACGATATTTACGATTGAAATGTACAGATGTTAAACTATCTACTGGACTGTCAAAACCGTGTACAAAGTGAGTGCAATGAGTTAGTGAATATCATTTTGCATATTTGCTCATTATCGGACAAATAACATCCATTTAACGTGATTTGTTCACACGACACCCAGTGGACATATCAGATAACAGCAGTATACATTGTATCAACCATTCATCTCTTTTTGCACTTATCAACAAAGTTACTAGATCCCTTTAATATGTATTTTGTGCACTATCCCTTTACAAATTTACTACAATATTTTCGAAGAAAAGTACACTTTACTATACAACATGATTAAAATCACCCTCTTTTCCTCTCGGTTTATTCCCTTCAGGGTCTCCACATCGAATTAAACTCGTCCATTTTCGAGAGTTGAGTGCATCACCCTGTGATGTCCGTTCTAATTACGTCCATAAAAATACTCTTTGATTTGTTTAATCTTTACATGTGCACCTGTAAAGTGTGAGATATTGCCCAAGATGACATTTGAGACTTCAATCCTATACCAAAATCATTGTAAGATATGTCCGAACGATATGTGAAAGTTTCATTGAAAAAGAACACTGCTTTCCTGGTAAAAAAAGCGAACATTTGCGTCAGCTTTTGCAACTAATTACTGTATGACTTTTATGAGGTTTATCACCGTTCATTAACCATGTTAACGCTCTCGAGCTGAATGATAATCAATGATAGATATCGTCATACTAAAGGGGCATTTGAGAAAATCTGACTCTTTTCTATTCTTTTTTTACCATAAGCCAAACACCACGGTAGGAGAGAACTGTAAAAGCTCAAATTATTGTTTGTGGAGTTAGACACTTTACAAATGCACCTTTAATTTCTACCTAGCGGCTTCATATCATTGTATCATTGTATCAATCAAGTTACAGACAAAAAATACAATACCGCAAATCAAAAGCATTTTTGCTACCTATAGCAACTTTGCATCAATGTATTATTATTAGTTAGAGAGAAAACATTCCAAAGCTTTGGCAATGATTGCGTCATTGCAGCTGAACAAATTAAAACCAGGGCCCATGGAAAAGCAGTGCCAAATAACTCTATAGGACTACCCTGTTCAAAGAGGACGAAATTAATAAATAAACGAGCGTTAAACCATTAGTATAAGCTATCTAATATGAGGGGCGAAACAATCAATGTCAATACTTTTGAGCAACATCTTATTACTGAAAGATAGAGATAGGCTACTATTGCAAGATGTTACTATGTCTACAGTTATATCGTTAATCGTTTGGTTTGCGCTTTTGCGTTTTTTTCTGCATCGCTTCGATCACCATTATGTCTACTGTTTTATCGTTTGATTTTTGCGTAAACGGGCATGTCGGCGCCAGCCTTGTTTGGTGAAATGTGTTCCTGCGTCGCACCGACGTTACTCATCATCGGCTTGTCTGTCTTGTTGAGAATAGGATTAATATCCGTATAATCCGACGATATCTTGTCTCCGTCGATTTCGGCGTAGTCGCTTTCCACGCAGGCATGGTTATCGTGCTCACAGATGGACACCGTGAACGACTTCAACGAGCGTTTGTCCGCCGAGTTTTCAGTGGAACCGGGGAGGTCCCAGCTCTTGTTGTTGAGGTCACACGGATGATTTTTCGAGGGCTTCTTCGGCTTACTGTACAAAGCCAAAGTGCTGCTCGCCAACTTCATGCCACAGTATTTCCGCTGCTGCGCCGCTGCTGTGAATGGCGTCTTAACGGCGTCATCGTCGCTGTGTCTCATGTTAAACCGCGACACTGTATGCGACCCGATGCATGATCGCTTCGCCCCTTCGAAGGCCTCGCTGTCGATCTCTTCATAGGGGTTCTGATAGTTCCCATTCATCTGATTTGGTGATTGTTGCGGAAAATCCGTCTCCATTGGCATAATTTCACCGCAGCTTCGCCACCGCGGTAAGTTGTGCTTCGGCGGGTATCTCACGCGTCCATCTACTGTTTTAGCCTTCAGCAGCTTGTTGGGCATGGCATACAGTGGAAGCGATGTTGAGGGACGTTGGAAAACATCAGGATGCTGGGGGTTCGGGAGCAAGTCTTCCTTGCCTCTTTGAAAACTTTCTCCTTCAAGTTGCCTGTCCGTTCCGCGTTGGGTTCTGGTCGTACTAAAACGTATCCGTTTTGACCTTGCCATAAAGACAACAAGGAGCGCCAACACAAGTATGACGACCACAAGGACAATCAATACAATCATTACAGTAATTGAGAAAGATATCGTACCCCTGCGAGGTGCCAAGCTGCTATAACCAGATCTTTTCGTTTGTAGATCCGTCGTTATCGTCGTTGTCGTTGGTGACGTATGAACGTTGAGTGATCCGAAAGCAAGGGTCACCGTACCATTAATGTTTATAGCTGTACACCTAACAACTAAGCCGTTATCCATCACCTCTATAGCTCGTATTCTCATCACCTGCTTCCTGAAACCTTTCTGGCGATTACCTAGATCAACGAAGACGCCATTCCTGATCAGGGACCATGAGTATGTAATGTTTTCTTCTGTTGTTGGTGGCTCGAATAGGGTGTCACACCTGAATCTCGCCACCTGATTCTCCAACACGTTGTTAATGTACGGGTCGACGCCGAGCATGATGTCCGCAGCAGCACTCGGTGGGAAAGAGCAGGTTGTCGTCCGCCCAGTCGATGGTGACTCCCACCGACATCCGAACTCGCTTGTCTGGCTGATTTGTTGTAGGCTTCGTCGACTCACGATTCTATCACTCATAGTGAAATCTGGCTGCAACTCCTCCTCCCCGCGATACAACTTGGCAGGGGAATTCCACATGGAAGGTGACCAACTGCAACTGAAATCGACCACTATGTCGTTGTCGCTGGGCACTTGCACAAGTTGACAGACCTCTGTGATGACTGTGAGCTGTGCAGATCCAAATGCTTCAACACGCGCACGAGATTTATAATGGCTACATTTGTACACGCCCGCGTCGGAAGGTCGTAGGTTTGAGATGTGGAGAGTGTAACTAGCTGGCTTCCCTTCATCCGTCTGCACAGAGAAGTTGTTGCTATCCACATCATGAAACAGCGTGCCATCTCTGCTGATCCACGTGATATTGTGAGTCACCTTGGACCAGAGAATGTTGTAGCCATCAGCTGTCGTCACATCACAGTCGAAGGATACAGACCCGCCCACTGCACCCGAGGTGTCAACTGGTCCTTCCACTAGCTCTGGGTGTTGGGCATCCGTATGGACTACAACACCACAAAAGAAACACAAGCCAAGAAGCCACAGTATTTTGAAATTGACGTCACAAAACATTATGCCAGGCCGTTGTAAGTTTGATAACTTTAATAAAGTTATATTAAACACACGATTTAATACTGCTAATGAATGTTTATACACTATTACTTAGTGACCAATTCATGTCCAACTCCAGATCGAAAATCAGTCAGCCGACAATAATTCTCATGTACGGTTCACGCTGTATTCCTAAACTCTGATGAGACGAAAAAGTGTTCTCTGCGGTTATACCTGTCATTTTGATCAATACAAACTTAGCCGAACCTTTCAAAACAGAGATAAAATATACATAAGTTTGTTGTAAGAGGGCTACTCACTTTCGGGTATAGTTTTGACGCGGACAAGAATATTTTATTTACCCGCAGTTTCTGTCCTAAACATAAATCTGACAAAAATGCATCACTCACCCACTCTCATCCCAGACCATGTCATGCTCATGGCTTTTAAGGGATCTAGTAATTTTTGTTGACATGTGCAAAAAGTGATGAGTGGTAGATACAATGCATACTGTTGTTATATGGGTGTTGTGTGACAACTTTAAGTTAAATGGACGTTGTATGGCCGAGTGGATAATTTGACATTTGAACATTTCAATCGTAAATATCTTTTTAACGAAAGGGAAATTTAAAAAACCGAAACCTGTCCCATGCTTTTATTGTTAATACGGATACAACAAGGTATGACGAAATCGCTAGAATTCCAATTGTATTTTGAGGATTTGGACAATGTTACTTAGTCCCTTTAAGCAATGCGCACCAAATATTTAGTAGGCACCGGGTTAATGCAATGCATTAACGATCTCCTTCAAGTTTAATATCAACTTGAAGTCACCAAAGTGCATTTTGGGCGATGTTTTATTTTGGTGCCGTGTTTCAAAACGTACAATGAAAGCGAAAGATGATACAAGGATATTGTTAAGGGCCGGTCACATTTACGGTAGTGGACGTAGTTGAACGTAGTGGAGGCTAACGTAGTTGAACGTAGTTGAAGGTAGTTGAACGTACCGGCATTCGTATCGTACCGTATAGTTGTACGTGATGCTAACTTGGTATTAACTCGGGGAGCTGTGATCTTCGATTTAATTAATGGTCAAAAGAGCGGTACGTTAAAGGCATCCGTGATGCTAACGTACTAAACCGAAGTTTAACGTAGTCTGACGAAGTCTAACCTAGTCTGACGTACTTCTCAACGTACTCGCATCATCATCATTTCACAGAACTGCTCTGTTTTAAAAACAAGCGCACAATGACCGTACCACACCGCGGGCTAGCTGCATACTCCGTGAGGAGTTGCTATTTACCGTAGTTTGACGTTCTTTAGCGTAGTCTAGCGTAGTGGCTACCGTTGTCTACCGTACCGAAGCGTAGTCAGACGTACCACTCCGTACCTGTCCGTGAGCAAGCTGCACCCATAATAGCGTAGTTTATCGTACTTGAACGTACTTATCCGTACCCTTCTGTGGCTCATCACCGTACCTTAACGTAGTTCAACGTAGTTTAACCTAGTTTAACGTACTTACACCACGTCTGACCCACGGTAAGTTACCCTACGGATCACTACGTCCACTAACGTAAATGTGACAGGCCCTTAAAGTGGATCTAGTAGAGTCATGTGCATTTCTGTGATCTGATGTGTCCACCAAGTATGTGGGAAATTCCATATTAAATATTTTTCAATTTCAACTTTATTTGCAATAATATAATAACATCAAAATGACAAAAAAAATGTAGGTGCAACATCTATATCACAATTTGAATATCACATTGTTACATAGATATGAAGGAGTAATATCAATAATGTATAATGGTATGATCAATACAATTGGAAATATGGGAAGCCCGCAAAGCTAATGCTTGAATGAAATATACAGCAAGTCGTAGAATGAATGTCATGTGATCGCGTAATGAGTGAAATGCAAAGTGATGAGTGAAATTTGTACACAGTTGACATTATCCATTGAATAGGCTATTAACAAATCCGAACACTTAAATCGTAAATATATTTGTCTAATGAAAAGGAAATTCGGATAACCAAAACCAGTTTTAATCTATTGGTAATACAAATACAACACGGTATGAGAGAAACACTAGACTTCTAAGTAAGTTTGGTGGATTTTGAAAATGTTACTATAGATCCTTTAAAACAACGAAACAGGCAGCTTTCACAACATTTAAGTGGCGAGCGATCTGTTAAAAGAACTACACGCATCGAACTTAAGATAGTCATGCAGACTATTTAATTGCAATTTTAGATATCGTTTTCTCGATCTGTGAGACGCAACCAAAATGACAAATGGAATCCTCAAAATTCAATTGGAATTCTAGCGGTTCCCTCAAACCTTGTTGTATTCGTATTTAATAACAATAAAAGCATGGGACATGTTTTGGTTTCAAATTTCCCTTTCGTTAAAAAGATATTGACGATTGAAGTGTTCAGATGTTGAATTATACTCTGGATCGTCAAAACCGTGTACAAAGTGAGTGCAATGAGTTTATAATGAATATCACTTTGCATATTTGCTCATTATCGGCCATATAACATCCATTTAACATGATATGTTCACATAACACCCAGTGGGAATATACAGTATACATTGTATGAACCATTCATCACTGTATGTCAACAAAGTTACTAGATCCCTTAAAGGGGTAGTTCAGTTTTGGTAGAGAGGGCGCTGCACATTACAATTTTTTGTGAGGTAATGAAAAACTGAGTGTCGAATTTTAGAGAACATGCAATTTTAATGGCAGAATAAACTTTATTTGGTCAAAATCGGTCCAAAAACGGCTGAAATATCGATAAATATATCTGATCAAATAATTATTTGGGGCCCAAATAATTAGATGATTTTTTCAAAAAATTTAAAAAATGCTTACACTTGTTCAAAAATGTTCAAATAAAGCGTTTTTAAAATAATTGTTGATGATCTCTCTATTTAATCATTTTTACATCACAGTTTCAAATTAAATATGTAAATGACAGTGTAGTTGTAGTAAAGTATACTTTTCTTCGAAAATATTGTAGTAAATGTGTAAAGGGATAGTGCACGAAATACTTATTAATTAAAGGGGTAGTACAGTTTTGGTAAGGCTGAACTTTAGTAACCAAACCTGGACAGTAACATTATAAACTAATAGTTATAACTTCACCATGCTCGAAAGGTATACAAAATTACAAACGACTAAGTAAAAAGCCTGTTATCATTAAAAAAAAACCCATTAAAACACAAGAGGGCTCTCTCTAAAAAGGCATTGGTTTCAACCATTTTGTATGCAAAATTATGCATGTGATAATTTTACTACATGATTAAACACACCCTCTTTTCCCCCTCGGCTTATCCCTTTCATGGTATCCACATCGAATTGAACTCGTCAATTTTCGAGAGTTGTGTGCATCCGCCTGTGATGTCCGTTCTAATCACGTCCATACAAATACTCTTTGATTTTTTTTGTCTTTAATTTCTACCTAGTGGTTTCATATAATTGTATCATTGTATCAATGTATCAAAGTATCAAGTTACGAAAAAATACAATACCGCAAATCAAAAGCTTTTCTGCTCCCTAGCAACTTTGCATCAATGGATTATTATTATTATTTTGGCAAAGATTGCGTCACTGCAGCTGAAAACAACAACAACAATTAAAACCAAGGTCTTTTGAGAAGCAGTGCCAGATAACTTTACGGGACTACCCTGTATAAAGAGGACGAAATAAATACATAAACAAGCAATGTTTAAACCATTAGTACAAGCTATCCAATATGCGGGGCGAAACAATCAATGTCAATACTTTTGAGCAACACCTTATTACTGATGATGAAAGATAGATAATTAAGATGAAGGCTACTACGTCTACAGTTATATCGTTTAATTTGTGCGTTTCCTTTTTTTTTACTGCGTCGCTTCGATCATCATCATATCTACAGTTGTATCGTTTGATATTCACGTAAACGGGCATGTCGGCGCCAGCCTTGTTTGATGAAATGCGTTCCCGCATCGCACCGACGTCACTCATCATCGGCTTGTCCGTCTTGTTGAGAATAGGATTCATATCCATATAATCCGACGATACCGTGTCTCCGTCGATTTCGTGGTAGTCGCCTTCCACGCAGGCATGGTCATCGTGCTCACAGATGAACGGCATGAACGACTGCAATGAGCGTTTGTCCGCCGACACCGAGTTGCAGAGGTTTTCGATAGAACCCGGGAGATCCCATGCAGCACTTTCTGTCGAGGTCACGCGGTTGAATTCTCGTCGGCTTCTTTGGTTTCGTGTTCAACGCAGACGTGCTCTTCACCGGCTTCATGCACGGGTACTTCCGCTGCGGCGCCGCAGCTGGGAAGGTCGTCTGAACGGCGTCACCGTCGCTTGGCAACCTGTTCAACCGTGACACAGTATGCGACCTGGTGCGTGTTCGCTTCGCTTCTACGATGGCCTCTCTGTCGATCTCTTCATAGGGGTTCTGATAGTTCCCATACATGTGGTTTTCTGATTGTTGCGGGGAAACCGTCTTTGCTGGCATAATTTCGCCGTAGCTTCGCCAACGCGGTAAGTAGTGGTTCTTCGGGTGTCTCTCGCGTCCATCTACAGTATTACCATTCACGAGATATGGGCTTTACGCAGTGGGAGCGATGGTAGGTAACGTTAAATTACATGTGCGTTGGGATTCGGGTGCAAGCCTTCCTGGCATCTATGAAAAATTTCTTCTCCAAATTGTCCGTCCGTTTTGCGCCGGGTTCAAGTTGTGTTAGACCGTTTCAGTGTTGACCTGACCATGAAGATAACAAGAATTATCAATACAATCATTATACATGTTATAGTAATCGAGAGAGATATCGTACACCCGCTAGTATTGGATCTTTTCGTAGTTATTTCTGGTGTCATCGACGTTGTCGTTGATGACGTATGAACGTTGAGTGATCCGAAAGCAAGGGTCACTGTACCATTAGTGTTTATGGCTGTACACCCAACAACTAAGCCGTTATCCATCAGCTCTACATGTCGTATTCCTCATCACCTGCTTCCTGAAACTGATCTGGCGATCACCTAGGTCGACGAAGACGCCACTCTTGATTAGGGACCATGAGTATGTAATGTATTCTTCTGTTGTCGGTGGCTCGAATGCCGTGTCGCACGTGAACCTAGCCGTCTGATTCTCCAACACGTTGTTGATGTACGGGTCGAACACCGAGCCTGATGTCTGCAGCAGCACTCGGTAAGAATGAGCAGGTTGGCGTCCGCCCGGTCGATGATGACTCCCACCGACATCCGAACTCGCTTGTCTGGCTGATTTGTTGCAGGCTCTGTCGACTCACGATTCGATCACTGAGAATAAAATCTGGCTGCAATTCCTCCTCCCCGCGATACAGCTTGGCAGGGGAATCCCACGTGGAAGGTGACCAACTGCAACTGAAATCGACCAATATGTGGTTGTCGCTGGGCACTTGCACAAGTTGACAGTCATGTGTGATGACCGTCAGAATGGTCAGCTCTGCTGAACCGCGAGATGTCAAGCTGCTAGTAGTGGATCTTTTCGTAGTTATGTTTGGTGTCCTCAACGTTGTCGTTGATGACGTATGAACGTTGAGTGATCCGAAAGCAAGGGTCACCGTACCATTAATGTTTATGGCTGTACACCTAACAACTAAGCCGTTATCCATCAGCTCTACAGCTCGTATTCGCATCACCTGCTTATTGACACCTTCCTGGCGATTACCTAAATCAACGAAGACGCCATTCTGATCATGGACCATGAGTATGTAATGTTTTCTTCAGTTGTCGGTGGTTCGAATTGGGTGTCACACCTGAATCTTGCCACCTGATTCTCCAACACGTTGTTGATGTACGGGTTGACACCGAGCCTGATATCCGCAGCATCACTCGTGGAAATGGGCAGTTTGTCGTCCGCCCGGTCGATGATGACTTCCACCGACATTTCGAACTCGCTTGTCTGGCTGATTTGGTGCAGGCTCCGTCGACTCACGATTTGATCAGTCATATTGAAATCTGGTTGCAACTCCTCCTCCCCGTGATACAGCTTTGCAGGGGAATTTCTTATGGAAGGTGACCAACTGCAACTGAAATCGAACAATATGTTGTTGTCGCTGGCACTTGCACAAAGTGACAGTCCGTTATGATGACCGTACAGCTCTCCTGAACCGAGTGATATAGGAGACACATTAGGAACTTCATATCTGCATTCATACACGCCGCGTCGGAAGGTTGTAGATTCGAAATTTCGAGAGTGTAACCAGTCTCCCCTTCATCCGTCTGCACAGAGAACTTGCTGCTATCCACGTCGCTAACAGCGTGCCATCTCTGCTGATCCACGGACTCGTCTTAGATATTGGACTCGTCTTAGACCAGACGATAGAGTAGCCAGCAGCTTTCGTCGTAACATCACAGTCGAAGGATACAGACCCGCCCACTTCACCCGAGGTGTCAACTGGCCCTTTTACTAGCCCTGTGTGTTGGGCATCCGTATGGACAACACCACAAAGGAAACATAGGCCAAGAAGCCACAGTATTTCGAAATTGACGTCACAAAACATTATGCAGGCTGTTATAAAGTGTGTGAGCTTTAATTATGTAATGTTAAACATAAGATTCAATACTGCTAATGAATGTTTACACACCGCCAGCAGCGTCCGTAAATTTGAATAGTGACCAATCCATCCAACTTAAGACAAACATTATTCATGTCAGTCAGGCGACAATAATTTGCATGTATGGTTCACGATGCAATTTTGATCCGTAACGCCAAATAAAGTAAACTCTGATGAGACGTTAGAAGGGTTTTCTGCGGTATACATGGCAATTTTATTAATACAATCTCAGCCGAACCTTTCAAAACAGAGATAACATAAACATTAGTTTGTGGTAAGTGGGCTACTCACTCTCGGGTATAGTATTTCACCCCATTAACAGATCGCCACAGTATGATACTGATGAGATAAATTACTTTCATGGCACAGCATATTACAGAGCATATTACTAATTCGTAATCTGTATTACAAATACGTCACAGTTACATACTGACAGAATATAATTCATTTGATATTACAATGGGAACGGTTATGAAACGTGACATACTGTAATCCAGTGTCGTCGTACCATGTATCTTGCTATAATTATGGATTATTTTTTACCCACGCCGATGAAATCGGCAGGGGGTTATGTAAAGGGTTCCGTATGTTTGTTTGTTTGTTTGTTTGTTTTTTTTTTTTTTTTTTTTTTTGTTTGTTTGTGTACAAGATAACTAGAGAACGGGTGAACGGATTTGCACCAAATTTTCAGGGAATGTTTGGATAGTGACATGGAAGAATCGATTAGATTTTGGTGATGATTGGTTGACCCCTGCAAATTCTGTGGACCTTGAAGTTTGAGTATGTATTTAATTAGGCATCGTCATTCGGCGTTACATGGCGTGCGCGCATGGGCCATATTTTTGTACACGTAGTTTGCGCGATGTTTGGCTGTGGGCAATGCAACTTCGCTATTGCAAGGGTGGAGGGATATACTATTTTTCCAAATGTAATGCGGTCAAACAGCTGATTGAACCACGTAATATGCATGTGAAGTATACACAAGAGATGCTTGCGATGATTATAGATCCGGTTCGTGTTTTGAATCGAGAAACTCGACCAATTTCAACCTCCGTAAGTCATTTTTTGCCGCATTTTCGCAGTGAACTTTGTTGAAATCTCAAATTTTCGAGCAATCGGAAGTAGGGTGCACTTGGAACTTACATTTTTGGATGATTCAGGTGTTTTTATTGTCAATAATTTTGTACACTGCCTCGCCATGGGGCTGCCGCGCCGCAAGCAAGCGGCCTACACCCTGGCCTAGGCATTTTCACCAAATCGTGCCTAAAACGCGCTGGTTAGCCTGCGGTAAGCAAAACAGGGTTGAGGCGACGAAGGGGTAGAACAGGGCTAATGGGAGGCGTGGGTATGCTGACTTTGTCGGCCTTCTAGTTAAAATCTCAGTTCGTTAGTGTGAACTTTTATAATTCCTTAACTGGCTTGCAAATACACCTTGATTTATATCGTTCAGTACGTATTATAATGTAGGTATTTTTTTCTGTACCGAATTATAATTTCATAATATTTCATCAGGTGATAGTCTGTACAATCAGCCTTAGTTTACTGAAGTAATTTTATGATAACTCCTGATCCCCGCCGAAGATAATTTGATTATTAACCTATATTAATGAAATAGATAAGTGTAAGTTAAGGGATTTCTCCATGACTTGCCAATAAGTCAGCCTCACCCTTTTTTGTATTGTGCTCTATGCAATGTAATGGCGTAGCTAGGATATTTTCAGTGGGGGGGGGGGGGGGGGGGGGGGGGGGGGGGGGGGGGAGAGGGTTAGGCATTGGATTTTCATGAGGCCGGGCACCCGACAAGCAACAAAATAAAGAAGAAAAAAGTAAAACAAGGTCCTCATCCGTGTAGATGGCCTAAAAATAATCATTTACACCTACCATAATATAGTAGGTGTAAATGATGATTTTTAGGCCATCTACACGGGTCATATTATGACCTAATTTGGCCCGAAAATGGTAGTTTAACCATGAGCATTACGTGAGCTTGGCCTAACTTAATGATATATACTTTTAAATTGATATAATTTCTTGGGCTAATATCTGTAGTTAATTTTTGTTCTGGAAGTATGCATTTTTGTGGGGGTGCCTTCGGAGGCACAGAAAAATTGTGTCCTTTGCTAAATAAATCTACAATGTAAGGTCTTTTAACCCGTTGAGGACTGGTCCCGAAATATTTCGGGCTTGAGTCTATGGAGAATGCATGTTATACCAAAATCAATTCGTCCTCAACGGGTTAATATAGACTACTAGTATAGGCCCTAACAGTGGCGTAGCGTGGTCGGACTGATTGGGGGGCACGCAAAACTATTGGGGGGGGGGGGGGCACACCTTATGTATTTCTTTGTTTAAGAAAAAATGGCCCCTTATGTTTTCTATTGTTTTTTCAAAATTATTGGGGGGGGGGGGGCACAGGCCCCCCCCCCCCCCCCTCCCCGTTGCTCCCCCGTAGCTACGCCACTGGGCCCTAACCCTAACCCTAATGCGTGGTTACGAACCAGAACCTACCGTTTTGTAACCTAAAACACGGAGGTAGGTTTTTCGAGTTAGCATACTTCCTGCAGAGTTTTTTGTTGTCAGGTTAGTGAAATATGATTGCACGTAAGCATCCCTCCCGAACCTGATTAACCCTGGTCAAAATGGTAATTTGTTGGAAATCTGGACATCGAATTTTCAAGAAAATGCAAGACATACTCCTATTAGTTTGCTGCCAAAAAAAAAAAAAATATGGGATAGTCCGATTTAAAAAAAAATAAATTTAAAATTAAGAGTACATCATAGTAAACATCCTCTGTGAATTTGAGCCAATTCCGTTAATTTTTAAAAAGTTATGGCCGTTTTTTGTATTATCCACTTGAGAAAATCGTTAAAATTGGCGGAAAATCGTCTTTTTGTCATATCTCAAGAACCAAATGACCAATCGTCACCAACTTGGTATATTCATGTATCTAGGGG
>JBAMJV010004192.1:0-21532 GCA_037951105.1 Echinarachnius parma
CCATCATCATCATCATCATCATCATCATCATCACCATCATCATCATCACCACCCTCCACATCATCACCATCATCATGTGACTCATTAATGATAACCATCTTCATCTGGTAGCACTGCTTATGTCCTTGTGAGAGCATATCACACCTACATTGATGTTGGTCAGATTGCACTAAAACACAAATACAAAGCAAGAAAACATGCCTTCAATGAAATACAATGTATGTAAATCATTAAAAAAACACAGTTAACTATGTACAGTTCAAATCAATTACACAAGGGGGGAAAAATGCTCACCATTATCAATCAGCCATGCCATGCAGAGCGTGTTGAGCTGTTCATCAAAGAACTCCACACCGAGCTGGCCGGCCAGTAGGGGCATGTACTCAATGATGGCCAGCCTCACACGCCACTTGTTGTCCTCCGCTAGCTCCACGATGGCGGGGAGCAGAGACTGGGAGAGCTGCTGGATTCCAATCACCTCGTTCACGCAGTCCAGGTTGCTGATGATGTTGAGTCGTACCTCCGGACATTCGTCCTTTAGCTGGGCCAGGAACAGCGGTAACAGATGTTCGACAGTACTGTAGAGTCAGGGTACAAAAACAAGATATAAACAATTGTGCACGATAAATATAATGCACATATAAAAGTAAAAACGAGTGCTGCTGGATTCCAATCACCTCACTCACGCAGTCCAGGTTGCTGATGATGTTGAGTCGTACCTCCGGACATTCGTCCTTCAGCTGGGCCAGGAACAGCGGTAACAGATGTTCGACAGTACTGTGGAGTCAGAGTACAAAACAAGATATTAACAATTTCGCAAATTAAATAGAACGCCCATCCAAAAGTAAAAACGAGAGCTGCTGGATTCCAATCGCCTCATTTACGCAGTCCGGGTTGCTGATGATGTTGAGTCATACCTCCGCACATTCGTCCTTCAGCTGGGCCAGGAACAGCGGTACAAAACACAAGGTAACAATTTTGCAATAGGAAAATAAATATTCATGTAATTCAAATTAAGAATAAATTACGGTATCTACTGTTTGACAAAGCTTCAGAGTCAAATTAATCACACAAGATTTGATTTGGATGCTTTAAAAAGCAAAGGACTGAAAAGGTTGTCTCAAATGTGTACGTGTAGCATGGTCTATAGTGGACAACAAGGCAAAGACTGTATCCAATATGAGGATTTGAGAGAGTCCCAAAATTACTGAAATGTTCAGGTGATCAGTGGGTCCTTTGTAAGGACCACCACTAATCCAATAAAGAAGTTCTTCATAGTGAACTGTAATTTACAATCCACTTACTTGTCTTTGCCTAGGATAGGGGAGAGTCCCATGATGACTGAAGCCAGGGCACTTTTCACATGCTGGTTGGCATCTGACACTAGATCCTGCAGAGGGGAGAAAGAAAATGTTCAAGATTTGTATTTATTTATCAATAATCATTTTATTTCACCAGAGAACCGTTCTTCAGATGAAGGCTGTGTTTCATATGGCCACTGAAATAAAAAAAAAAAGTTCATAAAAAGTACAAGCAATCAAATTCAATATTTACAAATATATAAAACACCCAAATTATTTACAATTAGATATGAACATATCTGAAGATTTTGTAGGAAAGCACTGCATGCCACACTCCTCCGAACTATATGTACAAGTAATTTGTTTCATATTTGCTCATATCTTGTTTGCCATGACATTTTAAGACATTTCTTATAATCCTATACAAAAGTCATGTTGAAACTACTTTCACACAGAAGTTAAAACCATCAAGAATAAGAAACTATTCTCCGGAACAAAAAAGAACTGATCAAGTATCTCTTTAAATAATATTTTGACCCATAGAGCCAATAATTTACCTTGACACAGGGCAAAATGCTGGTCACGATTGGCTGTTCCGTTTTCAGGAGCTAGCTTTACGCAAGAACATATTGACCTTGTACGCCGCCACGGCCCATACTTTCACACAGAAGGTGAACACAAGCAACCAAAAATACAAATTCTCTAATGTTATACTTCTATTAAATTGATTAATAATGGTTTATACAAGTATATCAATTGTTTACCTTGACACAGGGCAAGATGCTTGTCATGATTGTCTGTTCCCTGGTCTCAGGAGCTAATTTTTCGCAGAACGACTTGACCTTGTGCGCCGCTGCGGCCCGCACCTCAGCCTCGCAGTCCTTGAGCAGGCTCTGGAATGCCGGCACCAGGTCCTGCTTGGTGATTTCGGGACCTACGGCGTCTTGGAGCTGGAACATACAAACAATGTTTTTTTAATTCAATCAAGACTATATGATACAAAACAAATTTGTGAGTTGGGTATCATACTAACATATGTTTAAAGACTATTTGATTTTGTTATAACATGCAGAATCTAACCCTAGATCACTATTTGTTACAAAAATAGTTGGGTATCACTATCATACCAACATATATGTATAAAGACTATTAGAGTTTGTTTTAACATGCATTCTACCTGGATCAAAGCATGAGCATTTATAGGACCGGTCTCTCTATGGAAGTTATGGAAGGCAATTGCATCATCCATAATATTGTCTTAACATTCAGATGTACATGGAGCATTTTCAAAATAACTTCAGTATTGTAGGAATAGTTGTTCATTCTTGATGAAAATACAAATACCAGAAGTGTGATATAAAGTGTCTGTGTTATTAGTGTTGTTGTTTTTTGGGCAAGTTTGGGGTGCACTTTTTCAACATAAGAATATAAAGTTTACACACATTTCAACAGGGCAAATTAGAATTTGTCAACCTAGTCTTCATCCAACAAAATATTTGGCCTCTTTTTGGTGAAAGGGGGCTAAATTGCCATAAACGCTGTATTTTGTTCACGGTTTCAGAACTGAAACCTTCACCATCCTTGAGTAAAAAAAGGGATTTAAATTAACCCCCAATAGCTGAATGACATAAAGAGCCACGAAAATCATATAAGAGCCCCCTAAATGTTTGCATGGAGTGCTATTTTCATTCAGACAAGCTTGAATAGTTAAAGTCCTTCCCGTGCCAATGTTGGCACATAAGGCGGCGCCTATCTCCGATTCATTAGCCCTAGGCATTAGGCCACACGTCTACTAAATGTAGCGAAAGCTACAGAAGGGGGCCAGTCCTCTGGTAACTCGTGTGATTAATTTTCCCTTCTCCATTCTATAAATGCTGAGTGCCTGGCTAGAAGGCAGATGGTACCATTTTTAAAGTCTTTGGTATGACCCGGTCTGGGTTCGAACCCGGGACCTCCCGTGCATGAGGCGGAGACTCTAACCGCTAAGCCACCATGCTCGGTCAAGCTTGAAAAGTAGCCCCCAAAAAGTATCAATTTAATTTTTTCTCTGCCATTGTTTGTTTCCATTCTCACCTCGTTGAATTTGTCAGCCACCATGTAGCGCACACGCCAGGATTTATCCTCTGCGCATCCACGCATCGTGGGCATGATCAGGGCCTCCGTGTCCTCGTGTGAGAGCAGTTTGGCGATGCTTACACACGCCTCCACGGCTAAAAGTCTCACCGAGTCTTGCTATGATTTGATAATAATAATGGGGAGAGAAAATACACAAAATATTAGAGAAAACAATCATGGGGGCCTCTGTGCCCTCGTTTGAGAGCAGTTTGGCGATGCTTACACACGCCTCCACGGCTAAAAGTCTCACCGAGTCTTGCTATGATTTGATAATAATAATGGGGAGAGAAAATACACAAACAGCAAAATTAACAAGATTTACAGATATTTTTTGCTATAAATCAAACCCGTAATATAAAACAAAATACCAGTAGTTTTTAACTATCATCGAGTCTTGCTTTGAATTGGAAATATTATAGTAAACAATTATGGGGCCTCTGTGCCCTCGTTTGAGAGTAATTTGGCGATGCTTACACACGCCTCCACGGCTAAAAGTCTCACCGAGTCTTGCTATGATTTGATAATAATAATGGGGAGAGAAAATACACAAAATATTAGAGAAAACAATTATGGGGGCCTCTGTGCCCTTGTGTGATAGAGGTGTGTCAATGCAGACTCAAGCCTAAATGGCTAACAGTCTCACTGTGTCTTGCTATGATATGATAATAGTAATAGGACGAGAGAAAATACACAAACAAGCTAAATAAACCAAGTTAATCTTTATAACTGTATTTTCAAGAACAATGTTGACGGGTACTGACGCTACATGTATGATCATGTAGTCCCTCCAGGACTACAAGCCCAAGAAAGAATATCAACAGTCCTTTCAAGGACAACCACAGGCCTTTTAAGAACTATCAAAAAAAGACTCATAAAGTCAATTTGAAGACTATCTCTGCCATGTCCTGCCCTTCCCTTTTTTCAGGCCAACTGTGCATTAGGTAATAATCTTAATGGTGGGTAAAAAAACACAATAATTCTTAAAGGGAAAAGGGATTCTTAATACCTGCTCATCACTAGCGAGGCTGGTGAACATCGGGATGAGGTCTGATTTGACGTAGTCTGACTCCACCACCTTGGCAAACTCCCCCAACTTACTGGCTGCTGCTCTCCTCACCATAGGGGTGTCATCTGCACACAGATTGTTGAACATACTGAAACCAGACGGAACAAAAAAGCAATGTTAAAACAAAGAAAGGGAGAATAAACTAGATGGATCTTCGACTGCGCGCAGTCGAAAATGATGCCTCCGCCATTACGCAATTGATTTATGTCAAGCCCAAATCAACATGTACATGTACACAGAATTAATTCTGTCAACTCAATTTTGATGGTACTCTGTCTTTTAGATCTTGACGTATCACAATTATGAGCTATAAGTGACCTTGACCTTTGCCCTCATGACCCCAAAGTCTAATGACTACAATTGTTCCCTATTATACATTCAGGTATCAAGTTGGATTGAAATCTGATATTCAGTTCTTGAGATTTCCAATCTCAAGCTACTTTTACATATAATGAGCCCTGTGACCTTTGACCTCATGACCCCCAAAATCTAATCAGTTCATTGGCTCTCCAAGGAACATACATGTACCAAGTTTGGTCAGAATCTGTCAATCCCTTCTTGAGATAACGCGATCACGAGCTATTTTTGCATATATAATGAGCTCTGTGACCTTTGACCTTTGACCTCATGACCCCAAAATCTAATCAGATCATTGGCCCCCCAAGATACATACATGTACCAAGCTTGGTCAGAATCAGTCAATCCGTTCTTGAGAAAACGCGATCACGAGCTATTTTTGCATATATAATGAGCTCTGTGACCTTTGACCTTTGACCTCATGACCCCAAAATCTAATCAGATCATCGGCCCCTCAAGATACATACATGTACCAAGTTTGGTCAGAATCTGTCAATCCCTTCTTGAGATAACGCGATCACGAGCTATTTTTGCATATATAATGAGCTCTGTGACCTTTGACCTCATGACCCCAAAATCTAATCAGATCATTGGCCCCCCAAGATACATACATGACCCAAGTTTGGTGAAAATCCGTTAATCGGTTCTTGAGAACGCGATCACGAGAACGGGACGTACGTACGGACGTACGTACGTACGGACGGACGGACAACCCGAAAACATAATGCCTCCGGCTACTTCGTTGCGGAGGCATAAAAATGTAATCATTTATCAACTTTGTCCAATAGTCTGGTTAAAACACTTTCGCAATCCCCCCCCCCCCCACTTGTTTACTGGCCGTTACTCTCCTCACAAAAAGGTTTGTCACTCGCACACAGATTGTTGAACATACTGAATGAAAACAACTGATTAAAGAGGAAGCTAAACAAATTTACTTTTGTGGAATCAAAGAAAGAGGAAATAAAAACACATTTGAATTTAACCTGTTCCCTAAGAGTTTCTGAACGAGACTTTGTACACAATCCACCCAGTTCCCGCAATCAATAAGGCCTGGGCTCTACAACCTTGAAAAAAATCTCCCCACAAGATATCTGATCTGTGTACAGACGGGCGAGACAGTACCTTCGCAGTTCGCCTTTTATTGTGTTGTTGCTCTTCTTGTAGCAGACGCTGAATAGGCCGCACGCCGAGGTGCGGGAGGTGAACCAGTCGCCGGTCGCCAGCCGCTTGACCATGGGGATGAAGTGGTCTTCCAGGTCACCCTGTTTGTGCTCCTCGGACAGCTTCCGTAGGCTGTCCACCGCCTTGTCTCGCACCACCGTCTCTTCAACTGTGGCCAGACTCTCAAGGGGTGGCTAGGAGACGAGAAGAATGAGTGTAATATTTAAGGATCAAATTTGTTTTAAAGCAAACATTATGATGAAATACATCTCTGCAGGGCTCGACATTAGCACAGGTCTGATACAAAACTTGTCCAAATTGGCAACTAAATAACTGTTAGTGTTAATTTGTATCTTTGTTTGCGGCTAAGACATTCAGGTTTCCGGCCAGTAAAATTATGCTTGCCCAACTGGGCCACAAGAATAGAGAGTAAATTTGTAATATAATGTTACAAATTTACTCATTTACATTGACTAAGATGCCAGATGAGAAACAACGATCCTAAAACTGAAATAGTATTTCCATGTGCTGATGTACATAATCATGTGTATATATTGAAAGAATATATTCAAAGGAAAAAAAAATACTAGTACATGAAAATAATAAGAAACAATAAATAAAATCATCATGAAAAAAGGGCCTAGATGCATTCATCCTTCTAGTAGCAATTATATTATGATACACTTTACACCCGAGATGCATAATGCATCTATGGGTGCATCTAATCATATTAACCCGTTGCTTATGGGACTGGGTGGGCTATGTACAAAGTCTATGGGCGATTTCAGAATCTTGTAGTGAACGGGTTAATTAATGCATCTGTTTGCATTGAAATGTGTACAAAACCAAATGCAATCATGTATAATGCACACGAGTACAATACATGACACATGTGTCAAGTTGTATGAGACTGCCAATGTAGGAATCTGCAAAAGTTGCCACTCACCAACAAACAAAATACATGTTCCTGACCACCGACTAGTGGGGTGAAAGTACCAAGTTGCTCAGCAAGTGCCAACAACACTTCATCTTCATCGTATATGGTATCTGTCGAGCAAAGAGAGTCTGAGAGTATAGTAACACAGAACACGGAAGTGCAACCAAAGAAATAGCCCAACACACATGTACAAATAGGAAATGTGTACGTATACAATACAACATGACAAAACACAGTATTAGATTTTGAAGAAGAATGTACAAGTTTGGAGGATAAATAAACATACACACAACAACACAGGAGGAACAAGACAAATTTCAGAGCAACATGAAACAAAAGAAAGGAATAGAGAAAACAAGAAAATGAAATGTTGATAGAAAATAATAGTGACCAATGCATTATAATCTGCTTTGAAATGCACAAGCAATTGGTATCTACATTTTGTTTTCAAATTGAAATAGGGTATTTTTCTTAATAATAAAAAATTACACTAGACAAGAATGAAATCATAGCACAGAAACAATGTGCACATACATAATTTGTGCAAAGTATTTGTTTAAAAAATCTAAATCTAACATTCATCTAATAAACATTTACCATACAAATATGAAGTTTAAAATTGTAAATTTTGTTATTAATTTACTGTATATTATTTGATAAATGTACAATCATGCTATCTTTTCGACATTAACAAATTATTATTATTTTTTGTTTAACAAACAAAATCAAATCATGACTTAAATTACATTTAATATCTCCAGAAAATAAATTGTCACAACTTCACAAACTTGTAACAAGGTAACAAGTAAAAAGTAGAATATATATTCAACCAGATACAAACTTATCAAATGCAAGTTATATATATATTTCGCAACATATTCCTGCTCCTAATTAGTCCTGTATGTGGGTCAAAACTCCAATCCCCCACCCAAGTCTGCTTGTGATTTTGTTCACAGCTGCTCAAACATGCACTTAGTATTTAGTGCTCAACCTATGTCGTTGAAGGCCAAAAATACAATCAGAAAAAAATAATATTTATTTTTCGGGGGGGGGGGGGGCTACTTTTCAAGCTTGCCTGCATGAAATTAACACTCCAAATTTTAATTTGCATTGAACTCACTGCAAATTTTAATTTGTATTAATCTCACCACTGCAAATTTTGGGGGGCTCTTTTTGGCATATCGGGGGCAAATTCGCCCCAAGCCTTGTGTATTTTTTGCACTGATTATATTCCAGCTCCTTGATTGAATATTCCCACTTACCTGTGAGGAATGGTATAAGTTCGGCCCGCGTTCTTTCTACACCAAGTGCTAGGGCTATTGTTGATAACTTCTTGATGCTATTTAGCCTCCTCTGTAATGGGAAGAACAATTGACATTTGAAATGACAAGAATGTGCAAACAAAGTCACACAGGTCTTGTTTTTATCTTTAAAAAGATAAACTTCAAATTAAGGCCAAGGGGAATGTAAAAATCACGTTTTTGAATTTGATTTATAAAAATCGCGTAATAATATTATTGTTAATCATCACTGTAGTGTAGTGTAGTGTAATCGTCATTTATTGGAAAACAAATTTATACTTGAAATTATCAAAATAGAAAACATAAGCAGCCGCCCATGATAAGGAAATCAAATAGTGCTATCAATTGATCTGAATTGTGACAATCTGCATACCAAAAAGACTCATTTTGACCTTTCTGCTTTGCCTTTGAAATGCAAATATAAATTGTGTATTTTACTATTTTTGTTTGATTTGACAATGTCAATGCCAATGACAAACAATGGCATAATGCCAGTTTGTCTACTTCAGTTAACTGTGACGACGAGACGCTCAACAAATTTGGGAAATTTTGCGACGAGTGGTTTCAACAACTTTACATGTATTATTTTTTTATTTTGTTTAGTTCTAGACATGAATTAAACCTTCAACCTACCTTGCATGCTATTTAATTTGTTGCAAAAGAATGATAACTTACCTCAAATTGATGATTTATTATGGTAGTCCTTGTTATTTCCTTTGTCTTTGTTTGCTGCATGCAATATCAGGTGATCGAAAACTCGTCGGCAATGCATGCTGGGATAGGAGGTATTCCACGCGTTAAGTGGCGATCGGTTGACTAATACAATAAGCCAGGGACTGTACCGTACTCACATGTACAGGGGTGTATCGCGCATGCAGAAATAGATGGTCGTAGCAGACGACGAACTATCAATCGCTGTACAGAATGCGCGCACATCCAGGCTCGTACGCCAAAGTTTGACCTGCGAACTCGCGCATGCGCACTGTGGACAAATTCGGATACCATTTTCGTCACTTCTGTAATCTTGCCAGTTTTATAGTAAATTTCAGTATAAATAAAACGAATGGAGCATCACATCTACACTGTACAATGGTTCTGGGGGAACCATTTACCTTACACTAGTGCTAATCGCGGTCGAAGCAACTTTTACGTTTTTTCTCTCTCACATACCTTCTCTTTCTCACTTCTTTTGCACTCCAGCAATACATGAATGGATTGTGCCACTTTTTTATTATTTGTTATTATATAAATGCGAATACAATACGTTCTGCTATACTCACCAAATCTGCATTTTCAGCGGGAAAATTGTGTGAGTCCGGCTTCCTTCGGAAATTGGCAGGAAATGGCCGCGTACACACGCCACCTATGGCTGGCTATGGCATAACATATCGCGCGGTACGGTAGCTCTATATCGATATCATGTAAACATGAAAGTTCGTTTACTAGTCTTTTACAAAGCGTACTTGAATGTATGTTGGTAGCAGAGCGTGATGACAGGCTTCACATAATTACGGCGTTAATAGTCAACGTCTTGATGGAAGATCAACATCCGATCTCGAATGGTCAACACTCGAGGAGACCAGCGTCACGTAACTAACATCGCCAGGCAATGCATTGTCTCGCATGTACGTAATTGTGGCGTAGAGAGCGCACTCTGACTCGGACCAGAAAAATACTGAGTCGCCATTATAACACAGGAAGCATGCTAGAAAGAGGCTGGATACGTTGATGTATCTACGAAAATGGGCTAATTTCTACCTTTTTGCCAATATTTTCCCAAATTAAAGTGCCATCAGGAGTAAAATGGTGAGTTAATGCATTCAACATGTTTCTTAGAGTATGAATGTGAAGCATAATTTTCATGCTTTGGTTGTGTAAACTTAACATAATTTTCGGAAGATGTAGTGCATGGTTCCCTTACGTTCATACAACGTAAGTGAATGGCAATGAGTGTATGTGTGTGGAGCATCAGACATTTTACGATTTGGAACATTGATGTCCATGCATAACATAATTCGTAAGTTACTAAGTATGAACCAAAATATGTTATTTAAAGTATGATATTGTTTGTTTTTTATAAGTGTGTTTGCCGTTAAAGCCTATAATTAATAAAGGTGTTAGCCTCACGGTATACACACCTCAGTATGCCAGGCGCCGTACGTTAGGTTATACTTCACTCAGTATGACTTTTTAATTTCAATCATAAAATTTGATTATCATATTGGAAGATTTGCAACAGACATGACTTTGTGGCACTTTTAATCTTGACATTTTCAGTAGATTAGTTTGAGAACATGATGTATGAACTCTGAATGAATGCACAAATTTCTTTCCTGACCAATTTGCTTGAATCGACATGATCGGACACATTTTAAATTCATTCATGAATCATGTAAATTTTACCCAAAAAGATGCACTCATGCCATGGCCATGCCCATGCAGACATGCTTAGATGCTAACTTGGTCTTTACTTTAATTAGAGACTTAGACTTGGACTGGTTTGTATGGCCTCCATTTCATACAAACATCTATTGATGCAGCATCAACAAAATACAACAGTTAACACACACCAAAACACGCAAATCGGCAGTAAACCCCGGCCCATTCATTGCCAATGGCACTCGGGCAGTGGAAGTGGCCAAAGCCAGGCGAAGCATCCCCATTACATGTGGGTACCTATACAGGTACCCACATCCCCACCTACATCAAAACGTAAGGTTTCTCCCCGTTCATTCATTCCACTTATGACATGACATTTGTAATCTATAAGGTGAAATTAAATCATTGAAAGATGTGTTTTTGATACTTACCCACTTTTCTTGCTATGAATCAGCCAATATTTCACGTTCATTTGCCATGCAGTCGCGTCGAGCGCTGATCATCGCACACGCTTGCGACGGAAGTACCGTGAAAAGTGTGTTGCTGAAATGACCTTTCGTTAGGTAGTCTTCGTCCAGCCATGAATTGATACGTTGTAAATTACTTACGCACATTATTGTATGCCTGTCAAATCGGAAATAAAGTGTGTGCCACTGAGTGCGCTTGAGATGAAACTACCGTATTTTGCTTGCGAATTGTTGTTTTTCAAACTTTTAAAGAATATGGATTTAAAAATTGTAACGACTGATTTTTGAATAGAATTAAATAAAATACGATGGAATATATTTATTTTTTATGAAAAAACGTACACACATTAAATTAAATTATACATTTTTACTTTGCAGTTTTAACAGTTGATGATGAGCCTTGCTTCCGACCAAAACAAGTTTGTATGATTGATGACGTAATACAATTTGCGCTAGCTACACGGTGAACGCCATTATTACGTGTGCGGTGATGCTGGATTGACGTGCAGTTCAGGACCAACGAATAAAATTGTAGCCCATTTCAATTTAGCTAGGGGCAACGTGATGCCTCCAAATGGAGGATTTTAAACCTGTCATCTAGCACGATCTGCAAAGTTTGGTGAGAAAATAAAAAAACACACAGTGATTAATTTAACGTCATATACAGTTAGGGTGTCTGGTAAATTTTTGTAACTTCTAAAATACTTGCTTAAATTTTGAAATTTTTGCGTCATCATGTAGACTATTGTTAAAAAATAAGATTTGGAAATTTGTGTGACCTTACCTTTTCTACTTTAGTAGAAATTAAGATATTCCTGTGACTGTTTTTTCTTACCACCGTGCAGAAAATATGGGCAAAAACATGGTACGCGAAGCCACAAAATCTCTGCACAAAATTCCATTCAGCGCACTGTGCAGTGGGCGGAGCGTACAGTGCGCTCGTTACTAAGACTTGGTGCAAAGCTCATTAGCATATAGCGCGAGCGGCCTCTCCTCGTTTGCAATCGTGCGCAATGCATGTCAATAAACTACGCTGTATTACGGAAGTGATATGCACGCCGATTGGACGGCGCATTTGGCAAATTATGGCGTGAACGTATTTCGGAAAACGGCCGTCTATACATTTTCTCCGTAAGAGCCGCTTGGCGTATAGAGGGCAAATGCGTGTTCATAAACCGTGATGCATTACGGAAGCGGAATACACCGCAGTGTATGTAGTCTATTACGTATCGGGCCTGTTGTCGCGCGAACATGTATTCCAGCAAATCGGCACTCTATAGACATTTTTGCTTTATGCAACTGAAACAAGAGATCGTTTGTTTTCATCGACACATGTGAGAAAGGGTGGATTCGTGAGAAAGTACCTGTAGCTGTCCACTACCTGCATCATCTTTCACTCAAAATATCTCCTGCATGCTAACTACGACTAGACTGAGAGCTATATTGCTATCTCTAGATAAAAGTAAGTCACAATCGCATGTTTTATTACAATGGCCTGTAGTTAATTGACTGTCTTACGTTGACGTATATTTTTCTCCGTGTGAGCCGCTTGGCGCACGATGATGATGATGGGGACCGGGGTGGAGGATACACCCCCGTACTTACGGTTGGCTTCGTTGGAGCGGAGGCCTGATGAGGCCTGAGGTGGAAACAACAGTCACTGATTTCGGCTGTTCCTTGCATGCTAGATTTGTTTCGTATTTTTTTAATGTACGTTTTTCTTCATGCTGAGAGTGAGAATGAACTTGTACTAATACACAATTCTGCTTTGATTAGACTAGCTATGATTCATTTGATGTACCATGTTTTCTTGGCTTTGATGCGCCATGTTTTTCTTGGTTAATTTACATGATCAGATGATTTACCATGTTTACACATAATATATGTTAATAATTTAACACCTGTTGTTTTTTTTACATTTCATTCCAGGACACGGCCCCTTTCTACGTTCTACAAGTTATACAAGTATTGAGAAAGCCAATACAGCACACACCCTTGCGTAATGATCTTACAATTTGATAGTAACTGCAGTCTCGTGGTCATGGAGGGGGTGGACTGGTTCGTTGGAGATCGATTTGACAACAGTAACAAAAAGAAAAACATACTGTGTGTCCCCTCCAAGGAGTGTTTGTGCCCCATGTCAGTCCGACAACGCTGCACTTGTGAACATATGAATATTTATCCAATTCATATTTATGACGTAATTGGAGAGTATATAATTATACCAATAGTTTGTGTGTGTCTATTGTTAAACTAAATTTTGCTTCATTCTTTTTTCTGAAGAAAATATTAGATGTTTAAATACGATGTCAATAACAAGAAACGCTGGTCGAAGCAGCACTTTTGATTTAGATTGTATTTTGAATGAAATAAACTATGTGTAAGAAAACAAGCAAAAATAAACACACATATACATGCATACATGTAATAGCAAATTCTGATTCAATGTAGACCATTCATTGTTTGTGCTTTTAATTGTACATGATTATAATGCGTATTTCAGTCTTCATGCTTGACAAACGAATTCAATATTTTGCACAGGATTATGATCAAATTCTTATTTCAATAGATAATAAATTGATGTAAGAAATATTTAAATTTATTATGGAAGATATTATTAATTATGTTTGAAACTGCATGACTACAATGAACGGTACCAATAAGTGGATTGAACTTATCTAAGTTGCTGTATCACCCAGTAGGACTATATTTGACCCATTTGTGGCGCTCATAGAGTCGGCATCATAAATGTTGCTTTCATCGACCCGATCTTGAAGTATCACAATTGAGTGAAAACGTACATGTAGTTACAAGTTCTTAAATGATATGTTAAATTTAATATTATGTACAGGCATGATAAGTAATAATTTATGTGTAACATGATAAGTAATCATTTATTTTAAAAGTATGATTCATAGTTCTGCTCAAGTACAATTTTATTCATATCTATACTAGTTCCGAAAATAATGCTTTTGAGCCACCAGATAAGTAAGATGCGTGGTTTCGTTATCAAAGTTTCCACTGTATTATGATGACGTAACATGTATGATTATGTAGCATAGAAAGTTTTTACAAACATGTGAATGTATGGAGCGAAACTTACGGGACTCTCTTGATGCGATTGAAGTTGGCACAGAGAAAGGAACTGGTATGTAGGCATCATCATCGTGATATTCGGGCTGGTTCGTGTTGATGAAATCCGATGCAAGGTAAGTAATTTATTATTAACTTAAAGTGGGAACAATAAATCGAAAGCAATCTTTTGCGTCGAGATATGAAAGTGGGTTCTTGCATTTATAAATTCGACAAACAATGCTTCAAAAGTAGGAACATAAACACTGTTCATTCCCAGGGGGCGGGGGGGGGGGGGGGGGGGGGGGGTCTGTCCTCATTGAAAGGGGGGTATCATGCGTGACCAAGAAAACGAGTAATTAGGGTGGTTTGTTTACGATCAGGCGAGATACTCGAGTATCTCCTTTAGGGTCTCAAAATCAGGAAAAAGGGTATCTTTTTTAGGCTGATGAATTACTCGTTTAGGGTCTCAAAAAGATGAACTTCTCGTTTAGGGTCTCAAAAACTCGGCTTACTTGCTTAGGGTATCAAAAATTAGTTATAACTTGCTTGGGGCTTTACAAAAAATTGATTACTTGCTTAGGGTATCAAATTACCGATAATCATACTTGCTTATAGGGTGTATTTTTTTGCAACACGCAAATACTCGTTTAGGGTGCTTTTGGCAAGTCCTTGGTCACGCATGATACCCCCCTTTCTATGAGGACAGACCCCCCGGGGATTATCCAAACGTAATTATTTTTATAACCACCGTTCTTGACCCAACCATTATGATATACACGCCCCAATCATCTTCTCCAAGTTCTCCTCAATTGCGCCCCCCCCCCCCCCCCCCCCCCCCCCACTCCTCCTTCGTTGTCCCACGGTCCGAAAGTAATGCATCCGAAGTTGAGTTAAACCTAACCTGAGCCTATACCCCTCTGTTGACCCTCGCAAAGTCCAATTTATGACATTCCTTACGTATTGGTCGTCTGTGTCCTTTTTTTTATATCAATTTGTGTGTCATATAATACTCTTAATAATTGTTCCGCCCACCTCTACCACATTTAAATTTGTTTGAAGTCACGGTTTTCACCAGCTATATCCCTTCCTTCTCATCCCAAAATTTACTACATGTATTTCCGTTTGTCATCGCTCCTATAGGCCCCGTTGCTGAAAGAGATACAATCGATTGCAAGTTACGATCGCAAGTCAGAAAACTTACGCGGCACATAATAACCACAGACAAAACACAAACATATTGGATCTGACAGTCTTTTAATTTAATACATTTCATGTTGTTTTATTAGTTCAATGGTAAATAAAGGGAAAGTATTTTATTAGTATACTAGGAAAGACATAAACAATAAAAAGATAATACGCTAAGCATATTAATACATGACTATGTTATAAAACATAATTTTATGTTAACAAATCAGAAGTTTCCGAACCATATAAATAAATGAATATCTTCCGATTCAAATAATAACAAACGTTGATTTGAAATCATCAAGAGATCGCCACTCTGCTGGTTCTCACTCCCAGTCTCCCACCTATTCCTCTTTCTCAGAATTAGAGTCATGAATGTATCGATATATTCTGTGGAAAATAAACAAGAAAGTCAGCATGTTATTAATTTGAGATAATTGCTTGACCATGAACGACTCACTCAAATAGGTTTATAAGCTTTCCAAAATGATTGCTTTATGCTTAAAAAATCATTCATGAATACATATGAACACGCTTGAACCAGTTGGAGATAATGTTACTTCAAAACATAACTGATGTAGTTTAAAGTATAGTTAGTACACAATCATAATTTCATATACTACACACAAATTACGAGATCGTGAGTAAACAAAGAAAGTGTCTTTGAACTTTTGTTCATGAATATTCATATTCATTATAGCATACACATTATATTCACACACATTATGATACACATAATCAATGCACACACTGAAGTACACATGCACAGCCAGTGTTCGCGCCAAGCTGACATGTGATCATTATCATCATGAATATTCAACAAGGGCTCGCGTATACGCGCGTAATGCGCTGCATAGCGTGGTAACGACGCACTGTATCTAAGCGGGGCGGGGTGTGTAACCTAGAGATGCCAAATTGTAGTCCCTCCCCTGGTTCGGCTGAACCCGTTGCTAGGATGACAGTGGCGCATACAACGTATTTCTGCGGGTGGATCTCGTGGGATCTGCGAAAAAATATGCAAATATTCAGAATCTGGAGGAAATGTACTTTCGGACCATATGCATATGAATATTGAAACTCGTTGAAATGCCCTAGAAATTCACTATTAACGGACTATATCGGAAAATACCCAAGGAAATAACGTTCTCAGTAACTTCATAGTATGGTCATCAGAATGAGAAGTGGATTATCTTTCGTTTGATACCAAAATCAAGGGGATTGGACAATCAGATCCACCCGCAGAAATGTGAGAAAGATGAATTTAGGCCAAAAAAGCGTTGACCGATTCTGGAGATTTGGGGAGGCGCGCGATGCGTAGTCCCGTGCATTGAGGTGAGTGCCATGTCGCCGTACGTTCACTTTTTCAGTGACGCATTTTCACTCGATATTACTCATTTTAAACGAACCATATATCCAAATTCGATGAATAATGATATTGCCGTAGGAAATAAACATGACATTCGTACTACATGACTTAAATTGGTGTTAGAAATGTAAAAACGGGTAAAAATTGGTGAGAATCATGGAGTCTTTTTTCTACTTTGTGTGGGGAATACGTGTGGGTAGACAAATCGCCGCGCGTATCAGACACCCTAATAATACAGTCCTACAAAAAAAAACGGGGGGTTAGTGAAGTCAACTACTGCTATACGGCAGTGTGACTTTTGGGCATACTTGCACCAGCACCACCACTTATACCGTTTGTGCTTAGCATACAGAATCACATTGACGTAGTGCGTTATTTTTTTGCTCGGCGGGGCAATTGATTGTTCGAGGGGTGCGAGCGAATTCACTTTGACCCAGTTGACAATGAGTTGTTAATGGTTACGACCGGACGCTACCGGGATAGAACAAAGGCACCACGAAGTGTGTGGGGTCATGTGTAACATACAAAGTATTTTACACATGACAGTACAGGTATGCATACTTGGGCATACTTGGCCATACAGTTTTCCATTCGCTAGTGTACATCGCGACGCAGGCGTGAGGCGAAGCAAGTGCAGTGCAAATGCACTGACTGCAGTGCATCTTTCTCATAAACACTAAAACAGCAACGCAAATAAAACCGGCAATTCATATGACAACCATCGGAAATAAAAGGGCACATTATAATTACCTGTACATCCTCATTCCTAAGTTCATCTATAAGAACAGCAATCGGATAAAGGGAGTCATCTGTAGGATCATTTGACGCCATTTTACTTCTTATAAAATAAGAATTTTCGCCGGTAATTTGACAGGTTTCAGATGGTGAAGTCGCCTAGCAAGAAGATTAGCGAGCGCGAAGTGTGCTGTTAAAATGTAATCATGTTTCCGCGGCCGCACGCATCGATGTTGGGTTGTCTACGTACGTGCGTAACTTACAAACATCAATTTGCGCTCGTTCATCCCTGGTTAAAAATAGGAACATACCCGGGGACAGTAGACATCTCGTTCCTTTGTAACTCGTCAGATTATAATGTCGGAATATATATTGTTATATTTTATTTGTTTAATAATGTAATGCACTAATTAATGATATCTCTGTAAATACAATAACTACTGTCCTATTGATTGAATTTTAATTTAATTTGATATTATTTGTACTTTTAGCTGTAATAACATACATAAAGTTAGAAAATAGAAATAGTATGTCGAGTTTGTGAGTCGAGCACTACATGGGTGAGGTTAAACAGGTATTTATAATGTTACAGTACACAGTACTGAATGATCGATAGCGATGTTTACTATAATTAGGTGATACGTATATATACGTATCACCTATTGTTATTACTCAGCGGGGTGTTTCCACAATCGCACAATACTTCACGATCATCTCTGGCTTTGTGTATATAATTCGTGTCATGTTACAAGGCTCGATCTCGATAAGATCTTGTTCATAACATATCAAATTATCATGCGACATCATTTGATAACGCTACCACGATCCGTCGTCATTTCCCGCGGTCATTCCGATTTCATTCGACATCATTTTGATAACGCTATCACGATCCGTCTTTATTTCCCGCGGTCATTACGATCTCGAAATATACCGCAATTGTGGAAACACAATTATTTTTATTCTTTTTCTTTGTACGTTTTTTGTGTCTCGTGTCTGTAAAATTTGGCTGGGGATATGATAATGAAACCTGGTGAACATAATAGACCTTGGTCCGAAATTGTGCACCTGGGTAATGATTATGACGGTACTACCCTGTGACGTCATGGGGACGCCATTTTGTGAAATATTTCAACAGCCCATATCTCTCTTACGTAATGGTATATTTTCACCAAAGTCTGTACATGGCAAGCTAAGTTCAAGGGCTATATAAAATGTCGCACCCAAGGTCGTACGGACAACGACGGACGCGTACGCGCGCGTCAAAGGGTAAAAATCCTTGAAAAATTCTCAAATCAACCGGCGAACCAATTTTCCATACGTTTCAGGTCATTCCGAGCATTTCAAAATTTTGCGCGCGTGCGCGTTTGCGCGCGCGCTTTTTCACGCGTAGCGCGCACGGAACAACAAAATTGCGTTTTCTTTTTTGGAAACTGTTCCTAATAAATTCTATGATAAATTAAAACAGTTTCCAGATCTCCTCGACCAATAACGCTCGAACAGGAGGGCGTAAAACTTTAAAATCCGCGAGTGCTGCTATGCACAAAATATGTACAAAATATGCCCTTTTTTAATTGATAATAATTTTTAAAATCCACGGGCGATTTTGTTAAAAATATTTTTCCTTGCAGACGAATGAGTTGTAGATACAACGTCATGCATCCTTATCGCCAACCAAACCTCATTATGTAATCATATGACCATGAGAAGTTAACATTAGCAGTTTTCAACGATTTTATCATTTGCGATTATGTATATATCGTGTTTGGATTCCGATATCTCGGTCAATTCTGCTTGAATCTGTCCCAAGTTTTGATATCTTGTAGCTGGGACGATCCTGAACAATTACTATCTCTTTCCGACCGGAAATGTGCCGATGCGCGCGTGCTACACATGAAATCCGCGCGTGCTGCCATATGTAAAATATGTGAAAATGTGGTAAAAACATGCCCTGTTCAATTGATCATAAATTTGAAAATCCATGTTCAGTATTTTGGTTGTTGTGTATTCGTGACAGAGTATGAGTTGTAGATATGGTGCGATATTCAAAAATCGCCAATCGGACATCGTGACGTCATCGATTTGCCATGAAAAGCGAAAATTAAATTTTGATTGATTTCATAAATTTTGTTTTATGTTTTGAAGGTGCAGTTGTGTGTCTATCTCCTTCGATTCTGGTCGAATACGTCTACAATTTTGATATGCTGTAGCGGAGATCTGGAGGGAAAATAATGTGTTCCTATTATGTTGCTCAAATAATGGAAACATTTGTTTTCCCTCTATTGCAATGTAGCATACAAATAATTCAAGATATTCCCAGTAAGCCGTTATATTTCTTTTGTTTCATAACTTATGGCGTTTTTAATTAGATGTTTGAAAACAGTAATTGATTCTCAATACAGCGCACATCAAATTTATGCATATAATGCGTTGCCAATTAACGAGACCAGAACACCCTCCCCAATGTTAGGGTCTTCACCCTCATACTACATCATACAATTTTATGAAACGCCCCTCCTTCCAGTAACGGTCAAAATAGTCTCTCACCCCTAGCATTTGTGCGTAGTAATCCCTATTAGTGCTGCAATAATGGGGAGGGAATTTTGACTCATACTAACTGTACGTAGCAAGGTTCTTCCAATGCATACAAAACAATAGTGGATGTGTGTGAGAGGGTGATGGATGACCAAGGGTGGAAAGGTCTGGACAATGTTTACAGGATCTAGCCAGTGGTGTGAGTTGTGGAATGTTGATGAATAAATAGAGAGAATGACACAAAGTAAGAGAGAATGACAGAATATAAGAGTGGAATGATAAGATGATGATGGTACAATTTAGAGTACGATACTGCATAATCAAATAATATTCTTCAGGATATCACACTCCTCCCCCCTTTAGATTTTTACTTCAAATTATGTGGACGCATTATAGGTCTGATGGTGTGTAGTCTTATCGTTCAGGCTCATGAAGGTATATTAGTTTGTGTTGTACATACTACATAGACTTCACTTTTAGTAGTAAATGCAACTTGATTGTGTGAAATTAAATAATTATCAAAAGTGTCTGGAACATAAAGAATAAATATGACGACGACTACTTCTGATGATAGTGGCGTACTCAGGATTTTTCAAGGGGGGGGGGGTTATTTCGTCAACCAACATTTTCAAGGGGGGGGGGGTGGGTGTCGGTAAATTTTTTTCGAGGGGGGAGGGGTGTCGGTGAAGATTTGTGAGGCGGGTGGGGGGTGGCACTGAAGATCTTTTCGAGGGGGTGTAGTTGGGGATTTGTTTTCGAAGGGGGAGGGGTTGTCGGTGAATATTTTTTGAGGGGGGTGTCGGTAAAGATTTTGTTTGAGGGGTGTCAGTGAACATTATTTGAGGGGGTCGTCAGCGAAGATTTTCATCGGGGGGGGGGGGGTGTTGGTGAAGATTGTTTCTCGGGGGGGGGGGGTGTTGATGAAGATTTGTTGAGGGGGGTGTAGGCGAAATTTTGTTGATGGGGTAGTCTGAGAGAATTATTTGAGGGGGATTTCGGTGAACATTTTTCTCAGGGGGGGCGGTGTTGGTGAAGATTTTTTTTTTATGGAGGGGGGGAGGGGGGTGTTGGTGAAGATTATTCAAGGGGTCTAAGATCAAAGGTATCGCCTAAAGGTATCACCTAATTCGTCACAGTGACGAATTTCATGTCTAGTTTTGGTTGTTTTACAAGTGTACGGTACTTTTGCATTATTTTGTAATTTTTCAAACAAACAAAAAATCATTCCTGAGCGGACACAGTTTGGTTGTAACAATTTTGCCAGTTTCGTAGGTGTCTTCATGCTAATATACGGTAGGGCCTGCCTGGTTTGCGGGGTTGGGGCCCCTTTTTTTTTTCTTCTTCTTTTTTTTTCGGGGGGGGGGGGGGGTGCACCAGCCCGGCCCCCTCTAAATTGACCCCCTCCCCCACCCCGAATTAATGACCTGTTTTCCCCAGGTGCCTCCACCCCTCACCCGTAAATAATTCTTGGAAAACACAAACATTTGACAATTATGAAAAAGGGAAATTGACAAAATAAATTATGTCATTTGATAATACACACCGACCTATTATA
>JBAMJV010004193.1:0-7500 GCA_037951105.1 Echinarachnius parma
TTTAGGGCAATTTAACCACATTTTCTGCAAAAACCGTATCTCATTTTGTCAATTTCGTGTTTTTTCGGAGTAAACCATCAAAAAGATATCATTTTTATTTTGCTTGTCAGGCATGTCAGGTGAAAATCGGTACAAAAAATTGTTCTGGCAAAAGACCTGTCCCCTGAGAAAGAAATGTGCCCCATACCTATGTCAATGCATACGAGTAAAAGCATTTAATTTCGTTAATGCACATAATCCACATAGTTACGTGACAAAATGGAGAGTAGGTAGATTAACCACAGTAAGCGTTGGAATATGTAAATGGTATACGTATTTCATATGAATCTCATAACCATAAAATCTGTACTATAAATGCATATCAGTGAGTTCACCTTTAAAGGCACAATTATGTGTGCTTTATCAGCCATCTGATTACTTAGCATACATACACTGAAAATACGGTTGTTCGGTGTCTTTTGGTATCGACCCACGGTGATTCTCTAGCCTAATTGAAACATACATTTAAACTACGTGCACGAATTGCGTTATTTTCTTTAAGACGGAGTTTACAACTGCAGTGAAACTTTCATATGGAATCGGTTTCCAATAAAATTCAATGTATCACTATGTCGAATTTCGTCCAAATATCAAAACGTATCTATGCGATCTATTCAATCTTTATTATAATATACACTAAAAATCAGAACAAATAATTGATATTTCTGGGAACAGACGAAGCATAGTTATGTGAATTTCGATAAACTTATGAATAAAACAAATAGCGGATCTGTATAAACCGCATGAATGAAACTGCCTATGGAAACAACAAGAAGAGGTAATGGTCTACAGCATCCTGTACAATTATGTTTGCGCATCATGTCGTTGTTGTTGGACGCACACTAGAATGATACCAATATATCAATCTCCTAATGTTCCATGCTTCCCCGCTACGGAGACAGGTACTTGCGATGCAAAGTTATGTCTCATCTGAACACGTGACCAGAATGGCGCCTAAATCGGCCGAGCGGTCCCCCTTCCATGGCCGGACAAAAACCGTGACGCCATGCACAACTTTGACAAAGTACGCTGGTCCCTTTACTCACGACCACAGCGGTAATGGGGTATTCAGGCTAGACCATATACTTTATCATCAACATTTTATCGTAAGATAGGCGATACGACCTCGATTTTTGAACGTCATTACCGTCTCTTGTTTCTCAATTTCTTACATAAACTTGTGATCTGCCCACTGATAAGAATTCAAACGATAGGTAACTGTAGATTTAAAAGTAGTGGTAAACTAATGTGACTCCAGTAAAGGGTATTGATTAATACGCCCTATACGCCCTATAGGCTATACGCCCTATATACGCCCATTTCTCCATACATGGCGTATGGAGATATGGGCAAACGGCTAAAATGTCCTCGAATTTGTTTAAATGGATGATTGAAGTGTGTATCAGGTGACCGGGGTAATATTACTGAAGTGATTTGATACAGTTTACTATATTAGGATTTGGGTTAAGGATACAGTGTTAGTTTTGTGTTAACAAATTTGATGTTGTATGTAGATAAGTATTTTGCGTTTGTATATAAAGCGCTTTTAAAGAGATGATTATCATATAATTATGGAGCTATAGAAATAAAATTATACGTATTGATTAGTATTTATGTGTTTTAAAGTTTTCTTTGTTTGTGTTTGTTTTTGTTTGTTGTTGTCTGGGGTTTCCCGAAATCTGTCATAGGGCTTTGACAGTGTGTAGACGTGAAGTTCACGTCCTCTCTAACCTGTTCGAATAAACCAGCTGCGGAGATAAGTAATGTAAATGCAGTCATCAGCTAGCTGTCTCTCCCGCTCTATTATGCCACTTTATGCCTGCGATCTAGAATCTGAAATTGAGTTAGCATTATTTACTTTCATTAACTGTTGCAGTTATACGGCTCTGTCAAAAACAAGGTGAGCGCGAGATGCCGGTATTGCGGAGCTGCATGCGCTCGAGACGCTTTTTCTTTTGCTACCATGAATTATGATTCCACTTACTTGTTGATGCAGTATACGATGCTGCTACTCCCCAGTGACATAGCTAAGGGGTCAGTATTAAAGAGGAACGCCCTGCCCCCTTTCATGATATGAATAACCCCCTTCCCCACCCCCGCCCCAGTACCCCATATTTGTTAAACAACTTAAATACAGACATACTTATCACCAATTGATTGTTGGTACAAACTAATTATGCTCTACTCATGATAATTATTGCCCCTTCAATTGTCCCAAGTTGCCCGCTCCCCCCCCCCCCCCCCTCCCTATTCAGTCTCTGGCTGCGCCCCGCCTCACCCAGCACCGCGCTTCTTCATATTTGTTCTCCGGGTTCATTGCGGGCATCCGATATCAAATTAAGACGATAATAAATTAAATAAATGGTTTCCGTCGCTCATCTTCCGTGCAAATTCGCCATGAATAGCGGCACACGCAATAACAGAATTACGATCAAAGACTAGTTTACCTTTTTGTTATATTCTTGTTCAAATACGAACGTTCTTTCAAGGACGTTTAGTTTTATTTCTCAACCTTTTTGTTGAAACTGGGACGAGATCTTTAAATTGAATTCAAGAATAGTCTGTATTATACATTATTATTCTTGTCTTGTAGTATTGATACTCACACAGCAATCATAATAACCAGTCACTCTAGCCGTCGCATGCTTCATTTACTTTTCATATTCGTTATTTAATTAACATTCAATAGATATGTTAGCATCATTTTTACAGTATTACAGGTTAATGACCATCTACGTTCCCTATTTTACTATAGACGTATAGCTGCAGAATGTATTATCCTGTTCAGAACCATTTGATGTTGGTATAGCATGCATTATCCATAGACAACTGCAGCTCGAGAGTTTCGATACTGAACGGATTAAACAATGTGGTCGCTATTATAGCCACATTATATAATCTTCCGAGTACATAACACTACGACAGTTCCTTTCGTCTTCATATGCTTTGAACTGTTTGTGCGTGTGTTTTATTTGTGCCATTGCTATGGATGCTAATTTCTTAGATTTTCTGTATTACTACCCGGCCATTTCACGTAACTTAATCGTTATATTGTATAATGTTTGAGCAACATGTTGGAGGAGAATATAATGGTCACCTAATGTAAGTTCTTCTGAACTGATATTATAAACTTTATTATAATATTTATTGTAAGAGAAGTAATTCTTTGTTCATAATTGAATCTGGTTGAGGACCCTTCTTTTAATATTGCAGTGTTTCATATATCAGTCGCTCGTTGCATATACATGTACATATTATACAATACCTATATTCAAGGTTTCTTTCTCCACAATTATAGTTAGAAAAGGAACTCCATTTTAAATTGATATTTTCACCAAGCCTTTGTACAATGCAGTTGGCTGCAGGCCTGGGCGCGGCGCATATAGCCGGTCGGCATAATATTTATTTTCATATTGCGTGGACCCAAACCCTAGAGATTTGGGACGGGGAAAGGGTTTGAGTAAAGCCGACATTTGGCATGTCTGTCATTGCCAGCCTATTATAAGATTGGTTTGAGCCAGGAGGAATACCGTGTATCGAAATGCTGGGAAGGAAGGAACACATCGTAGCGTGTTTGGAATTGAGATATCGCTTTGTTAGTGGCGTATATAGCCAGGGGGGTGGGCAGTTACCCCCCCCCCCCCCCCCTTCGTGAATATCCTTGTACCATGCAGCTGCCCCCTGTGGTGGGGTGGGGAGAAGAAATAAAGATAATGGTTCATCCGACCATCTTTGGCTCACTTTGCCACCATGGTGGGAAATCTTGCCCCTCTTGTTACCCTACTCTGGTTTGACACTGGTAACGTCATCTGCCTGGACATCAAGGGTTGTTTGTCAGCAGGTGGCTGAAGAAATAGATATAGCCAGGGGGAGGAGGGCAGTTGCCCCCCCCCCCCTGGTTTGGCACTGGTTACTTCATCTGCCTGGACATCAAGGGTTGTATGTCAGAAAGTGAATCAAGGAAAAGATGTAGCTCCGTCGATATTGTCTACCCGTATATCCACACAATTTTTTCCAAAATCTGAGAAAGTGAGAAAGTGCGTGATGATATTGTTTTTGTTAGATTTGTTACCTTTATGATACCGACTTTTATACGTCATATCTCAACCCCTCTTGTTTCCAATATGTATATCTTGGTTACAGGACAGGAGAATGCCTCCCTTCTTCTGGAGATATTTATGATTGAATGAAAAGCATTCCAGAACGCGTTTCGATTGCATTCAAAATCAAGGGGGAATAGGAGATACAATCTGACATAAATGTTTCTATTTCACTACAATGTTCTTCTCTTTGGATTTATCACACATCATTCAGAATAATCTTACAATTATAATATGGGTATATGATTGAAGTCTCGAATACCACTTTTGGAAACAATGTATAAAGTTAATGGATCGTTGTAAGGCTATGTTGAATATATAGTTGGCATGACTACGTGTGTGCTTGCGTGTGTGTATTTGGATAATGCATTGTTTGATCGTCTGCACTTTTATACAAAAAATGTGATAGATTCATGAACCTGAAACGCCTGACTTATATGTCTTTCTGCAAAAAAAAAAAAAAAATGGAAATAAAGAGCCGACAGTGCATGGGGAAGACAAAATACACAGAGACAGATAAATATATAATGATCACTCCTAACACCGTGCTTTCCCTATATACTTTATCTTTATCTATACTTCGGTGGCATATACTCTTTGCGTTGGTACTAGAATCTGAAGTAAACATAGATATTGTATTTATATAAGACATAAACTGAAGGATATTTTTTAGAAATAGGCACAATGGAACGAAATCTGCACACAAATTACTTGTGGTCATTTTGTAATTGACCAGGGTTGACGTGTTTAATCGTGACCATGATTTAAGGACGGTCCATTCATAATTATGTTCAGTATTTTAGGATAATTTGCGGATGATAGTTTTTGTTGTATTTTACGGGCGCATTTGTGTACTCTTTGGATGTAAAATGTACATGCAATATATATTTGACTGTTTTGATCTCTGTGGTGGGCTGCAAAAATATTTTGTAGCCATGATTTATTGACGGTTCAATCATAATTATGTTTAACTGTAACTGCACTGGGAATAGTTATAGATGTTTTGTTTTACGGACGCCATCAACTGATCAATCAATTATGATTAGACTATTCGTCCCTGCCCTTCACCGCCCATTTACTGATGGCGACATTAAGTCGTTACATCCTTTAAATATAAAAAATACCTATAGATGATAATTATGAGTATGATAGTGTCAACCTCTACCATTAACCTGGTGATGTTTGCTTTGATAAAAACAAGCGTTTGCCACTGGAATTGTTTGCTTGGTATCCCGTCAATGATTTTACATTTATAATTGTATTGTTTGGACTAATTGCAGCGTGGCATGATCACTATTTATCTAACTGTATGACAATTAGTGTTTGCCATTTGTTATTGATTTGTATTTATGTTTAAGTCCTCCATTGTATGAACCGAAGATGTATGTAATATGCACTGTACATATAAATATATTACATGCAAGATTGTTATATTTGTAGTAGCAAAGGTTTTCCTCTAACGTAACAAAGTAATTCAATTTGACGTGTTAGTTGCAATATCTTTGTTTCTATTATTTTAAGATAAAAGTGGTTAGCATCTAAACAAATCTATACCATAGCAAGTACAGACAATTATTTCACTAATATTATACGTTTTGTACTATGGATTATGTTACCTGAAAAATTATAACATTTATGCAAATTACATAAGAAGCAGTGATATGAAAGCCACTTGGTTGTCAGGCTGTATTTAAAGTATTTCCATGGAAACGGTTTGTAAAATAGTCATTATTGAATTATAAACGGCATGCATTTTTTAATATCCTCTAGGCGTAGGATGAATACATACATACAATGTATTATTGTTTATATTAATTGATCAGTTGCAAATTGATAACTCATTTTTCATTCAGAAAAAGCCTCAATGGTGGAACATGTATAGTAAACCTCACATCCGTCAACAAGTTTCTCATTTACTCGAATAATGTTTATATATTGTGTGTATTTCAATTCATTGATTATTCTAGGGTCATCTGAGAGGTGTTTGTATATTGGAACTAGAGGGGTAATGTCACACACTTTATCATTTACCTGCAAAAGTTGATTGACCCAACCTAACGAGATTTCGAATTTCTGACGACTTTCCTGAAAATTGCATTTAAATTGGACCGCCAGTTCTGTATACTGTAATCCAGTACCTTTACCGTGAATAGATATTGGGATGCTTGAATATCGCAATACGTCGGTTGAGAAAGAGAAGGACGCTAAGTATCCTTATGTATTTTGGAGATACTCCTGTTTAAAGTTGGAAAATCTATGAAGAAACCAGAAGAAGCTCTCTTAAAAATTTGACATTTCCACAAATTAGACATCATTATTTTCTGAAAATGTCACCACAAATGGAGAATGATCCGACCTACATATGCGTAACTCAACATATAGTATGCGTAACTCAATTTAACCACACAATGACTTAATGCCCTTCTCGCTCTCACCCGGCGAAATGTAATATACGTGCGTTTTTTTTTTTATTGGAATCTTCCTCGCGGGGGAAAATCACCGCTTGACATGCGTAATTTCACTCCGAGTGGGATAACTGGTCTATCTACGGTGATGGCTCTATCGTTGGGCAGTCCACTGGACATTGATTCCTGTCTTGTGGTCAAGACTCGAGGGAGAAATTGATCTTATTTTGTAAATGATCCCCTCCTTACACTCAAGTCGACACAGTAAATGTGTTACTTGGAAAGGGAAATGCCAATAAGTAACGAGGTCGAAAAGCTTCTATTCACATCGAACAGAATTGTGTTCTTTTTTCGCCGGGGAAACTTGTTTAAATGTTTCGCAATTGTTCATACATAACATTATGACACATAAATATAACAAGATAGAGCTAAACAAAAATTCTTGTAACGATTTTCGTTTCCAAGAAAAATGTTCCAAATTGACCCATCGATTAATTTATTTGCAAACCTATACAAATTGATCACTTTGTCGTATGAGCCACTGGTTGTTATAGAACGATTTTATCATTTTATCATAATGAAAAAATGGCTGTTATGCAGATCGTTTGATCAATAATAGATTTGCATTATGCTATTGTTATTTTGTTTGTCCGTTGATTATTTTTTTAGTAAACATTTGGTTGTTTTAGGAAATTGGTATCATTTTAATTGGCAATACAGATATTCAGCGCTACAGATAGCCGGATTTGTTTTTTAGATTGTTATATCTTATTATGTTACTGTTAGCTGATCAAGTGTACGTGACTAACTCCTGTAGGGTGTTTCACTAAACACTAACATTTATTTTAGGAATGATTTTTGAGTGATTAAGAAGATGCTAAAAATCGATTGTATAGTGTTTAGTGAAACACTCCCATACTTCATCTGATATGAACTGTTCATGTTAATCCCAAAGG
>JBAMJV010004193.1:10000-30000 GCA_037951105.1 Echinarachnius parma
GGAGTGAAGATTGATTCCAATCGTGATTGCAATCACGAATTTTCTCGTGTGTAAAAGGGCTCATAGACTCCTACCACATTCCTAACTATTACAATCGTACAATTCTCTTAACCCGTTCAGGACTGATTGATTTTGATATAACATGTATTTTACATTGACCCAAGCCCGAGTATTTTCTGGTCAAGTCCTGAATTGGTTAAGTGCCAACGAGACTATTTTGCCAAACCACGTCAACGTGATAACCTTGATAATGAAATAGAACGATACCTGTTATCCTAATGTAATTAATACTCAGTAAATAGTACTCCGCGCAAATACCGGATGTTCAAACATAGAAGGACGCGATTGCGATTTTATGATACTAATAATTGTTTCAATACATGTTCACTCTTTTGTTCACATATAATTATCATTATTAAATAATGATAATTAATGTTATGCTCCCGGGGCGGTACTGAAACTACGTTTGAAAAATATGTCGAATTCCTTATACTCGAGGTAATGATGACCCTGGAATATTCTATCCCATATATTAGAGACTGAAATACTTGAATCGAAATGTGATAGCTGGGTGACCAGCCAAAGTCAATATTTAAGCTGTCTGAAGTTCATTGTCATTTTAAAAGTTTGTTTTATGCATTGACATGCTCAGAATTGGAGCCTTGAGTGACCAGAGGCGACTGGGTTGATGCCTTGGTCACTCAAGCGCTAATTTTGTGGTCGCTTTACACAGATGTATAATATGTGCGTCGGGACCCAAATAGGGTGGTCGCTGGTCGGGTTAGGCAGGTGGTCGCATTACGCAGGTCGCTTAACACATGATGTTTCAGGGGGGGGGGGGGACACCAGAGAGCGGTCGTTATGAGCAGGTGGTCGCTATAGACAGGTGGTCGCATTAGCAGGTTTTACTGTACAACTAGCATTTAGAATGAACAGGCCTGGTTTTGAACCCCATGACTCCCGTACACGAGGCGAACGCTCTGCCTCTAAAGCCCGGCGCAGACAGAGCCGACTCGACCCGATCCGACTGGTTTCAATCAGGCTAGAGTTGGGCCCGGTCGGTCGGAGCAGATTTATCGTGTTGAATCGGCCCCAACTGGCATCCGACTGTCTCTCGACTGGCAAAATGTGTGTCGCGAGGCACTGAAAACTGAGCCGATCGGAATGAAAACCAGTCGAGTCGGCTCTGTCTGCGCCGGGCTTAAGCCACCATGCCCAGTATTGTGTTACGTACGAGAGAATAATTACAATCCGCGCTGAAAGTATCTTCCTTGGTCTGAACGGGTTATTCCTAACCACTTTGGCCATGCTCGTCGAGAAATATATATTTGCTTAGAAAACATTACATTTTATTTTGATAACCTGTCCTCTCCTTTAAAGGTGCAACAATGGGAACGCGATTATAAAGTGCACAACGGTCTGAAAGATACTACTAGTACGCAGCCAGCTTAAATATGTAAATGATGGTCTCATGTATTATATCATATTTATAATATAACCCATCGCTTACAGGCACCCGATGAACTGTGTTATTAACTAAAAGGGATTTGCAATAATGAATGAAAGGGGTTAAAACTCTAACACAAGCAGGAAAGGATAAAAGAGAAAATATAAAGATGCAATATCGATGTAAACTGGTGATGTTGAGAGCTGAACAATCAGAACGGAGGGAGGGAGGGCGGGAGGGATGGGTGAAGTGACGTAGCAGAGGGGTAATAGAAACAGACAATGATGCAACGTAGCCAAGTACATCTCAAAGGGAACTGATCTTTTGATCCATGACATTTAGAAACCCCACCTACTCCCAGATTATCGAGAGGGTGTGTGGAAGCTCGTTGTCAAGAGCTACGGAATTGTCCTGAGAAGAATGATGAGCCAATGTATATCTATAGGGTTTTTGAAAGAAGGAGTATTATGTGATCCCATATATGTATATTTTGTAAAGTATTATACTATGCACATCATTTGTTAGCAATTAAGTAAGACATATTGAGCATTTTTTTTAAATATCAGATAGATGAAAATGAACGATGGAATAAGCCTGAATGTGTAGTAATTCACGAAAATGTATTACTTAATTAAAAAACAAGAGGCGATATCAACGTATCACACTTGTTTTACGTCGAAATGAGAATGTGATACTAACATTATAACCAACGCGATAGTGGAATATAACATATCATTAATTCATATAATTATCATCAAACGCTGTGAAGTACGACAGTAGACATTTCTAAAGCACAGCTAAATTTAGTGAAGGAACACTTCTCTGGTATCGTATTACAGTATTCCACAAAGTTACATTGACAAAATAATACAATATGACTGACCTATTTATATGGGAATGTATGCAGAGCATGTACAATGCTTGTATTCAGATATTAATTTACTAGTGATGCAACGTATGAAATACAAGACCCAACTTTCCAGACTACAGCAGGTTAACCCTTTGGCGTCATCAGCATCAACCCACGCATAAGGGGGAGGGGGAGGGGGGGAGGGGAGCAAAGAGGGCGCAAACACACACACATCGAGAGGAGCCTCTGCCAAATTGAAACGAATGTTAATTATTTCTTGGGTTTATAGCCATGCTAGTGGGTAACATGGGGAGTCGGCAAGTCACTTTCCATTGTAGTATGAACTTTTATTTGACACACCGGGGGAGGGGACAGGAATTAGTATTCGGGGTAGGGGGCAAGTTACCCTTGTACTCTCCCTCCCCTGGCTACGTACGCCACTGCCGCTGCTCTTGTGTTGTGTGATGATGTAAATGGCAATTCCCTGGTCGCTTCTCCGAGCTAGAGATGCGGCTGTATTTTATCTCTAAGATGAATTGACAGGTACAATTGACGATGAATGATTGCGGGGGTGCGGGGATATTGATGAGCTGCAAGAAAAGAAAAAGAAGCGATCATAACGATAGAGCTCGAAGTGACAGGAGAAAGGTAATATCAAAGACTCTACCTATCCCAGGGGAGAATGATATTTGGGACACCCTATAGTGTTTATTCCCCAGAATCGGTTTATTGTGACGTATATGAGTTTATTATTAGTACGATTAGACCAGACCAAAAACATGATAGTGAATGTTACGAATGGATAATATGTGGTGTTAGTGGTTGTAGGTGGTGGTTGTAGATGGTGGTTGTAGGTGGTGGTAGTAGGTGGAGGTTGTAGGTGGTGGTTGTAGGTGTGGTTGTATGTCGTGGTTGTAGGTGGTGGTTGTAGGTGGTGGTTGTAGGTGGTGGTAGTAGGTGGAGGTTGTAGGTGGTGGTTGTAGGTGTGGTTGTATGTCGTGGTTGTAGGTGGTGGTTGTAGGTGGCGGTTGTAGGTGGCGGTTGTTGTAGGTGATGGTTGTATGTGGAGGTTGTAGGTGGTGGTTGTAAGTCGGGGTAGTAGGTGGTGGTTATATTTGGTGGTTGTAGATGATGGTTGTAGGTGGTGGTTGTATGTGATGGTTGTAGGTGGTGATTGTAGGTGGTGGTTGTTGTAGGTGATGGTTGTAGGTGGTGGTTGTAGGTGGTGGTTGTAAGTCGGGGTAGTAGGCGGTGGTTGTAGGTGGTGGTTGTAGGTGGTGGTTGTAGGTTGGGATAGTAGGTGGTGGTTGTAGGTCGGTGTAGTAGGTTGTGGTTGTATGTTGTGGTATAGGTGGTGGTGGTTGTAGGTGGTGGTTGTAGGTTGGGATAGTAGGTGGTGGTTGTAGGTCGGTGTAGTAGGTTGTGGTTGTATGTTGTGGTATAGGTGGTGGTGGTTTCGGTGGTAGAAATAGTAGCAGCTCCACTAACAATCTTCGAAGAAGAATTTTTAAACGAATAAAACCAGTATAATTTAGACTTATATCCTTACGTCGATGTGAGATAAGAAAATATATTAATAAGACTTGTTATTGAGTATTGATACCAACCCTTTAAAAACCATGAAGTTCGGATGTGCTCTTTCCGTAATCTCCAACTGCCATTATTTGCGATTCGAATTTACAATTGACTAAACCAGACATGACGTAATGTACATGTAGCGTGTTGAACGAATAAACACTCATTCTCTTTTAAAGAAAGTGATGATGACATGTGTTATTCCCTGCTACTGTGCGCTGCTTTTCACATCATTTGCTTCTATAAATGGCGTCGTCTTGCATGTTTCCCCTAGATTGTGTCGAGATAGCTGATCCAGAATAGATATACCTGTACCAGCCTACTTGACGGAATGGCTTCTACACCTGTTGTTTAACCACACATTCCCATCAGTACTTATGTCTGCCACATACTGCGATCTGCAGATCACTACCGCGGCGGCAAACTTTAGAGTTTCAAACACCTGTCTATAGCTGAAGAATACTTGTTTGTTTGTGTTTTTACTCACTAATTATATAAAGATTGAAGGTAAAATCGTGCGTCAAACAATTATTTTGTTCCAATGAAGTTAAAGCCCCCTATAATATTCAAAATTACAAATATAATATATATCAAATGTACATGCCTTGAGAAAGGATATGTGACAAAAATACATCAATGTATCATGAGTAAAAGAGTAGAGCAAAAGAACGACAATATACTAGTTATACATCAAGAATGAGTTATATGATTGTGTTCGTTATCCATTGGACATCGTCTGCTCGTTCTATACATTGCGTGATGTCAGATGATTTGGCGCGCCTGTTGAGTACGATTAATTTGGATTAAAGGAACTACAGCGTCTAGATGGCCTAACTTTCACAATTCGGCTCTCTATATGTAATTTTTCCCAAAGAAAAAGAATTTGGCAGTCATTTCTCATGAAATCAAGCAATTTGGGGGTAATTAGTAAATATCTAATTGTCCTATGGGAACGCCCATTTTAAATCGCCAAAATGTGACGTCATCTAAAGAACGGACTAATGAACGAAATTCTGTAGATGACGCGTCATGACGTAAGCCAATGAATTGTCAATCACATGTCGATCACGCTGCCGATCCGGACCCTAAATGTGGGTGGGGCGTAAACTGGCTGCTAAGTGAGATTTGGCATCAAAAAAATAGTCTTAAATCACTACTGTGTTTATTTTCATGGATTTCTTTTTCGGCAGACCTATGTTTCAAGTCATCAACTATGGAATAAGTGTCAAAGTACGTTGTATTCTTTAGGTCCTTTAACAATGATTATTGACACCAATCTTTGGAAAGGGTTAGTGATGAAGGTCGCATTTCAATTTTAGTGATACAAATTGAATCTATAAATAATCAATGCACCGATACTTCTATAACCATATCACTAGAATCGTTTATAAAGAGCACAACGGTATGGACATCCAAAGTAGGTCACATATTAAACTCTAATATGTTAATGTTCAAATTGACTTGTGTCGAATGTCCTATTTTTCAGTTTTTAGTTGCATTTTGGATGGGTTCTTCTATTTTCTATCGCTACAAGGTCATTTCAATTGCAATGATACGAACGTGGTATATAATTACTCATTATGCTCAGGATATAGGCAAGGCCATTTGCAATCAAGCATACAATTGCATACTCTCACTTTCACCAGTGATCATGGTGATATCCATTATTAACATTGTGATGAAGACAGGATCAATTCCGATAGGGAGTCAGGAAACAAAGGGGGTGGACCGGAGGGGAAGGGGTAAGGTTTCCAACAGGGTGTCAGAGTAAGCAAAAAAGATACATGTGTATAATTTAATGTCCCTTTTTATTTTGTCAGGGGGAGTGGGCAGCTTGAGCAAGAAATAGCTTTGTTCGAATGTCTTTCCCCCTCTCAACGGGGGAGAGGCGCTAATGGGCAAAAAAGGGGCAATAATCTTCAAGGGGGGGGGGGGGGGGGCAATCGCCCGCCCCATTGCACCCTCCCCCTTGCTTCGCCACTATTCGCATCTAATTCAAGGGCACTACCTATTTTACCCAAGACACATTACTGAATCTTCTCCACCTCCTAATCACAAACCTATTAACATAATTATATATTCGTTTTTGTGATAATACGACATATTGAATGGTTGGTGGCGTCGAATACATAGCTATACTTATAATATTTTAGAGATTTATTATTAAAGACAAAATTAAGTCAATTATTTTCAATGCAAATAATCTATAAATACATAAAGCCTTGTTTTGTTTGAAGTTACTCTGACGGTATCATGAGAGAGATATCAAAATTAATACAATACAACATAATATATATGATAGTATAATATAATATGATATTATAATGATATAAAATGACTATTAAAATAATTATTTTAGTTCGTTTGTACGTGTGTGTGTGTATATTATATATATATTATATATTGTGATGGTGAAACTATATTATAAATAAAGCTTTAAACGTGATAATGTCACATATCATAACAAAATGCATGTTGTATAAAGAAATTATAATAAACCAAAATATTATATGTAGTTCAATATATTAACCTGGCTCTTTAGATTAGCAAAAACTGATAATTTAGCGTCGATTAGGATTCTTTTACAGGATCCACAAATACATGTATAGAGACTCGCCTGTATCAATCAAGTCATTATTTTGATGAATCACTTAGCGTAATTGCCATTTGTGATAATGAGATTCATCCGCTTGTCCACGCTTGCTTTTTAAAGGGACAGTTTGGAATTAGTTTTCAGACTCGAATCAATCGTTCAGCGGTTGCGTCTGGAGTCAAATCAATCAAATCTCAGAAAAGGAGTATGACAGCTTAACATTTTCTGAAAATGTATACCAAAAAGCAACGATGGTGACAAAACATGTTCATACTATTTGTACATGTGACAGTGTTTTCATGATCTAAATTCAACGGCATACAGTATTTCTGATGTTTGCTATTTTTTCCATTTATGGACCTTTTATTAGAAGTAATTCTTACAAAAAAGTACCAATATGATTTCCTTTAGCTTAGGATTTCATATAACTTCGCGGATAAACATAAACATTGTGAAGTACTTTGTAAATCACAATTGAGAAACTGCTATTCCTTATATGGGGATTGACGATGTTTGCAGTTACTTGTTAATGGAGAATTCCGGACGAGTTTAAACAAAATACAGTATATTGGAAATAAATCTAGGGATGTGATTGAATATTTTCAGGATTTGACTCTCTTTGGTTGATTTCTAAGAGATTTTTCTAATGTCATTAACTCTGAGGAAATAATTAAATTTACTGCACACAATCATGAGACCCTTACGTAGCACCCTCACTTTGCTTAATTTCTTGAGTAGGCTTGAATCCGGTGCCACTGCATTGTGATCACTGCATGTGTCATTCATAATACCCGTTCATGCAGAGCCAGCAAATTCAATAATCACGTTTACAGGACTTTGTGTCTATTCAAATTCTAATGAAAGCCAAACGTGTTACAATTTCGGGCACGCAAGTATTTTCAAACGGTTCAACAATGCAGTAATGCTCAAAGGCACGGTTGAGTGGCGCATCGTGGACTAAACTATTCATGATCGAGCATTGTATTGGTCCGATCAAAAGAACACATTCGCTGCAGTGTAAAAACATAGATAGGCGCATAGTGAGGGTCGCACGTCACAAATTGGTGCATTGTGGGATAGAACAAGCTCGCTCGCGAATTTGTGTCATTAGAATTTCAAAGCCAATTATAAGAACCCACAATCATACTTTTTTCATACAAAATTGTGTTTATTGACCTAGAATATCTGTCTTTCAATCATTAGAAGCTTGAAATCGTGTGGAAGTCCACTTTAACAACTTGTTCCAAAGGAATTCGCCTGTTCCTCGTGCATTTCTATGTTTGATCAGTAAATGACACAAAATAGAAAATACATGCAAACGATGCAACAATTTGATTTCCCTACAAATTGTTAAACATAATGCAATCAATATTATAGAATGGTTTTGGAGCCTGACTATGGGAACATGTTGGGAGTTATCACATAAAGCAACATTCAATGTGATCTGTCACTAAGGATGAATACGCATTTGGTTTAAAACAATGAAAAAACAAAGTTTGAATGCGCACCCTTAAGGGTGCACATCGTTGAACAATACCAGAACCCTTTAGGGTGCAATTCTGCACCATAAATGGTACGAATTAAAGACTTGCATCCCTATCTGCTGGTGCATGGATGCACCCCACCTAGAGTGCAAGTCTGCAATTGTCATACTATGCACGATTTGAACATCTCGATTATCGTTGTATTCATCTTCCTTGGTGTCGTCATGTATTTTCCTTTTTACGAGTGTTTGTGTAATGTTATGCATGATAATTGTATATAATTATTATAATTATATATATAATTGTATTATATATATAATTGTATTATATAATATAACTTTTGTATAATTATAGTGCCTTGTTTGTGCTAATTAATATAGTGTAATAGTAACCTGAATTAGATATACGTTACAGCGCTGAGCGCTCAACTGGTTTGTGCAAAGGACAAGGTCTACAATAAGCGTGTTAGCAGAATGCCCTATTCGATCAAGTTGATTATATTACCAGCGGTACTCTGAAAGGCAGGAGTAAGTTTAAAAGTGAAGTGTGCATCACTTAAAGCTACTATAAAGGGGTACTTGACGTATAATTGAATTTAGTCAGAAATTGCCCCCAAAACAGTATACGTACTACGAAACAGGTTGTAAGTACTTCATTATCAGTGCAGAGGAAATTCGTTAAGCAATAATATCTAGAATGTTGACACAATGCCCACACAAATGTGAATACGTGGAAAAATATAAAGTATGAATGCCTTTTGTATGCTGGGTAAAATAAACAATCATGATAGTATTATGTTACTGATTATATCATACATATTGGGGACAGTAGAGTTCAATATTGTGCTCATTTAAATATCCAAATTAAAGGTACTTGACATTACATGTACACAAAACACAAACATTTATGACATTTCCTCAGAGTTACCAATAAGCAAGTGTCCCTTTAAAATTGATTATACAAAATTAATTTAACAAAATTACTGCTAAGCGCCGTATAATTACGTATTGACATCCTGGGGAACGCTTCGTATTGATTAAGTATTCATGATATAGTAGTTAAGAGAGATGGTACCATAGAAATGGTTTCCTCCAGCAATACGCGATTTCCTCCCCATCTGCAGTGGCATGGCATCATCAAAATGAGGAATATAGTTCATATTTATACTTTATCCCATTTGAAGCAGTATAGGAATACTTATTATGTAATAATGCACCATCAAGCACCACTATAAATTAAAATGACTACAATTTGTATCCGATTTGTATCATTATCACTTAAAACATCTCGATTTCAAATGTTTTCAAACCGTTTTATCTCAATCTTGAGTATTTCAAAATTATAATGTTCTTTTACCTTTGAATGTAACAGTTGTGTATTAATTGCAGATAATTAAATAAATGCGTCTGTCGGGTAGAAACTACAAAGTTTCAAAGGATGTACCAAACAATTATATTTCTTACACATCAACCATCTCTTTTAACAGCAGCTGTGTGCTTATGCATGTGTGCCGTGTAAAACTCTGATATCTAAGGGTGAAGACGTCTTAAAGATAGTGGATGATTTATGCCAGCTCACACGGACTGATGAAACAGATTTCAATCTCTGCAAAGCCGACAAGGCGAGAGTATTGATCTAAGGCTCGAAGCATCATCACTCAAGTCGACCGTTCTCTATGTTAACATGGTTAAACTCTGAATCGCGCTTAATAGGTCTAGCAAAAAGTCAGTTAAAGTCTTTTTCCTATTGTTTTCTTTGGTTTCTTTTATTCTACGCAGGTAAGTTTAAATTTCCACAATACATATCCGCTTATGAATACCTATAAGCCCCTACTACCAAAAATATGAAATTCACGTCAAAAGTACAAATTATTACACAGCTAGGCTACTCCATCCACCCGATAAGAACTTTACCCCCTCCCCCCTTCGCCTATTTGGTTGGCCCTGTGGATAAGCCGCTGCCAAAGCTAAACATACTAAAAAATAAATAAAATCTCGCAAATCGTCGTCAGTGCTTCTTCAACAGTTCAAGGTTTCACAACCGTAATCTTGAAAACCAATCACTTTGGGTTGAAAGTCTATATTCCATGAAGGGCAATTTTTGCAAACACGGCCCGACATATTATTACTACTGAGCATGGTTTTCCCCGTAAAACTACTATAAAATACAGGTACGCTTTTTTATTTTTAGGTTATTACAGATTGAACAATATGTAGTTCAGAACGGTAACCTGAATACCAGTTTGTAATCCGTGTATAGGCAAGTGGCGTAGATTTTAATCTACGGGGGCAACATGGTAAATGCCTCTCCCCCCCCCCCCCTATCTTCTCCCCACAAACACACACACACACACATATACACATAATATACACACTTTCTCACACTGTATAGGTATATCGCTGTTTCTAACGTTTTCAAATTATAACATAAACATGATAACGAAATGAATTCTTTATGATACGTTCATCTTGCCCCACTCTATACAGTACAATATGATTTCTAGCCCCCTTCACTCCATATCCTTGGCTATAGGTTACCCCCTGTCTACACCCCTCCACCCCTTGTGTAGGTTAGGCCACGATAGGCTCGTGTTTGATGAGTTCAGACAAGACTGACCTAGGACGGATGGAAGAAGGCTAATGAGAATTACTGACGCCTCGGCTAAACCACGTCACACGCAATATGCGCCGTCTATTCAGCGACGATTATATATATTATACGTACGCAGAGACAAGAAGAATGTTACCAAACGTTAATTAAAATACTCGATTCATTTGGGAGATTATATTTCAGAGATATGTGTGGTGGGTTTGACCTTATCAAAACCATGATAAGTGCAATTTGCCGTCGATTCAAATGCAGTGATGACGTTTATATACAAACATGGGGAATATGACGAATCGTGAATGAAACGATTCGATTAATGTACCAATATATTTCTCAGATTTAGTATGATGTTAATATCGCAACCACAGTTTATAATAATGTGATGTCTATTCAAAATGAGCAACCATTATATTTGATTTGATTTGGTTGATTGATTGATTTAATTCGATTTGATTGTATTGTCAACATGGAGATTATTCTATCACATGGTTGCATTCATGAATAAACTAAAATGAAAATACAGATAGCATAACGACGATTTTGATAAAATATACTTATCATTTGAATTGAATGTTTATTATCCCATTTCTTGCCAGATACATTAACTCGCATAAACTTACTGCATTGTTAGCTATCATCTTGCTTAGTTGTCATATAATAATGCCTCTCGTATATTTGACCTTAACCTGTTAAACCAATGGAATTAGAGGGTTAATTTAATATCATGTTAGTAATGTTTTCTATGGAAAAAATAATTATTCAGGAAATGTTTATTAGCAGCAATTGGGCACTACAAGAGTAAGGACCTTCACGATAACGAGGCTAAATTATCATTGGAATGCAAACAGTCCAGCCCGACGAACATCAAAGACAGGTCGAAAAGTACGACTTTGTATTTTGGTAATCAAACGTCGCATCTATGTGTCCTTGCTATTATGGTGTTCAACCTGTACACTCCTTTCTTTGAACACTTAGACCGTATTTATCCATGTGATTGCACTCAATTATGCTTACATAAGCTGTATAATGTTATCAGATACATACACATGAACTAGAGGACCTCCTTCTGACACGTTCATCAATTGAGTTTTCACATAGACGAAATCTTCACGTTGAAATTGCCTCATATTCTCACGCTGTGCGTTACATTGGCGCCCTAAATACTTCATTTTTTTGCTAATAAGCGCAGCCTGTTTGGAATCCATGTCCCCGGTGTGAGGCTAATTTGTGACGGCGTCTCCCGGCTGGGAGTCAACACCAACACCTCGGTGAACACCTGTGACCTCCCGCCAAAAGTGTTCCGATCGACACGTGACGTTGGCTTATATTGCCTGGGGAAAAGGGATCGAAACTGGCCCAGCCCAATTACCGATGTAATTAGAATCATGGACTTTATATAACTCATCCATCTCTATATACACACTTGAAACAGTTATCAATATTTGCGAATAGGTGAGGCGCTTTAAACCGACCTAGCCCAAATTACCAAGATGATCAAAATGATTACCATGACTGGCTCTAACTCGATGATCTGGGGAACATGTGATGTGTAAAGAGTGGGACCAGGACACACGATTTTCACTGCCTCACTCAACTCAAAAAAGGGATTTATCAATGCATGGTTATTATAACAGAAGAAAAGAACATACATATCAGCATCAGACACATGATAGGCCCAATTAGATAGCTGCACAGTTTGCTCATCGGGGATGTAACGGTACGTGGTAAACGACCAAGGCCAGGGGAACACACCAGTAAATAAGTGGACTGAATGTAGCGAGGAAGACTGCGCCATCAGACACCATGAATCCCTGACCCCGACAGATGACCAAAAGACATGACAAGCCGTTATGAAGCAGACTGTATCACTCATCCTATCGACGTTGTGCAGCGTAAGACTTAACTTCGGGCTATTGCAGATGAAAGGATATAGAATGATGCTGCTCATGATGATCTTTCACCCCCCCCCCCTACCCTACCCTCTCCTCATCGTTATCACATACAGTAACATTAACCTGGTGTTCGCAAGGTCTCTAACCAATCTACCTGGCTCGAATTATACGATCTAACAGGCTTATAGATTTATAAGTTTACTCAAGACACAATCGATCATGCTAGCACACGAACACACACGTACACGTAGGCATACACATCCACATACATTATACAAACGCATACATAGAGAGAGGTGTTAGGGAAGGAGAACTTATGTCATTGTCATTTGACCATTAATTCCGATTCAATTATAGAGAAAAGGGACAAGGAAAAAGAAGAAAATGAGATCAAAATTTGGAATATCAACCATTCAAACTAATTATAGTAATAAACAGATATTAATTAATATCATCGGAAATGGGACGCACAATTAAAAGCAATACAGAGGCCTGACGAGGTTTCGTGCACTGCAAGTCATTTCGTTTTGTTCATACATAGTAACTTATGATATCAGTTAAGCATAATATTTTTATTTTTCACAATTAAATTCAGATAGAAATCTGTATGGTTCTTCTATGTGGAGGCAAAGCAAAGGTATAATGATAATTTTGAATAATATAGATCAAACCCCAAACCCAATATCCTGTCGAACAGACATCAATCAATCCCCTAGATAATACCGATATTCAATGCCAGCTCAGATGTAGACGGCGCCTCAGCAATTAGTCCAGAATGTTCTTTTCGACTGTTTGTATCAGTATACCATTTTTGTATAATAAAAACGAGGATTTTGTCATTCGTAAACTACCCCCTTTCAAAAATTATGTTTTGACGTAAGTATGGATGTTACGCTTAGATGTACATTGTCTCAAGAACTATGTGGTAGTGTGTATGTGTATGCGTGTGGGCGTATGGGCGGTTGTGGTTTGCTTTAAGTCTCACTATGATGTGCTAGTGACGCTACTCTATACATCATACTTGTAATCATTCAAATACTACTCTCAATTAAGCGATACTAGTTGAATGGTTGCGAGGCATCATCATAAAACTACGTTTTCCAAAACTTTTAGAATAAAAACAATTATACTACTTATCTAAGCGTGCTCTTTAATAGCAACCTTTGAATCATTAACATTTACATGTATTATTCTTAAAGAATAACATTCTCTTTCGCCAGGTTATAAAACCTATTGTTCTTCTAATATTAACTCTTTTACCCAATTACAACATACATAACAATAGTTTATTTCGTCATCAGCGTCTCTGCAAAGACTTTTGACAAGTCATCGCGTTCGAAAGTCAGGAACGAGTGTTCAGATAGTGGTTGCCGCTGAAGGGTGGTAGTTGTTCTATCCAGTCGTTTTACCGTTCAGCGCGAGGCAATGTCATAAGGCCACCGAGTCTCGTCTACTTTTAAGGTCACGATCCCAATCGTCTCTGTTTAATTTTCTTCACGCGACACTCCAGAGACAACCCTTTTCCAGGTAATTTCAGGATTGGACATCCCTTTCTCAGTCGGTCTCGTCTTACATTTCTTCCCCCGAGGAACGATAGTAATATACTGTAGAATCTCATCACATCGGGTGTTAAAGAGTATATTATACATGTATGCTGTACAATCTTATCCCAGCTGTTTTTAAGAGTTGTTCTGTTTGTGGCTTTGGACTTTAAATGCCGTCATTCGTGGTGGCTATCAAAAAGCTAAACGAAATATATATTTGGTTATATAATCTTAACAAGTGGCTTTAAGGCTTGAACATTTTCAAGAGAACTCCATCAGCATACAAGCATCCCCATGTATCAATATATAGTAGGGGCCAGATTGTGTTCGATTCTAAGATTCTTAGATTTCATTTAATTTCGGAACAAGTGTTTATTGAAACAAACGTACTATAATTTTGCTGAAAATTACCTACAGTTAATGTTAATCATCCACATAATATAGTGACCAAAATTCATGTCCTACTTTGTATAATGATATAACTTGGATTCACGAATGACCTGGATTTCTAGTATGTATAGGACCAAACTTGGATATATCTTTCGCACATCCACAGGTGGATTAGAAGTGCATCATTGCCATTGGCGACGTTCAAGTAGGCAATTGCCCCATCCTTCACCTACGGGGATCAGTTTCCCCCCCACCCCCACCCCCACCCCACCCAACCCCAACCTTTCTCCCACAAACCCCCACCCTCGGGAGAACTGATGACAGAAATGCACGAGATTTTAATCTACTTTATGTTAACCCTTTTGAGTGGCAAATTAAATTGCACTAATCCACTTGACCCAATTCACTTGGAAGACAGTTTGACATGAATACCGTAATCTCCCATTCATCTATAAAAGGAAGCTCGATAACAAGTCAAGTGCCTATATCATATATATACAAGTTATTTAAAACGTGCATATTGTGTGTGCATTTAGAAACAAATCAGCAGATATGAGTATATTGTGTCTTGAGTCGAGCATAGAATAGAACCTTGGCAAGAAGTAAAGTGTCTATATTATACAATTCATTTAGCACGTGTATTGTGTGCTTTTAAGATACTAGTATATTGTGACCTGAGCCGACCATGATAGAAGATAACCTTGGTACGAAGTCAACATGTCAAGGGCCTATATGATTCATTGATTGTGTGCATTTAAGATATGATTATGGGGTGACTTCAGTCGACCGTGGCATTCAGAGGGTTAGTGAAAAACTGCCACCCCGATGGGAATACCTTGCCCGATTTACTTTCTATTTTAGTTGACCCTGGCTTCTGGTTGCAAGAATACACGGCCTTGTTCGGAGAACGCATACTACGCTATATTCACATCTACTGCCGATCTCCATCATAATAGCCGTTCATATATGAAAAGCTTCATTCCAAAAGGCACTAAATCCACTTGTTCAATTTTAAAGAAAAAATGGTTCCTTTCTTTAACTTTGTACACATGCCTATATATATTTATGTGAATATGAAAATTGAAAGTTACATATTTTGATTTTGATTGTGTAATTTGTCCTAAAATGTTGATTTATAGATAGCTATACGTATCATACTAATGTACTGATATCGTTAACTCATTTGTTATGGAAAGTGGATTTAGTGCCGTTTGGAACTAAGCTCTTCATATACTCCACTGTTTATTGACAATCAGTGCCCCCATTCCGTCTAATGTCATAATCGGATTATTGCAAGTCGTTCAAATTCAAATTTCCCAGGTTGAAATCGTCTGTTCTATTTGCCCATTAGTATTATTAAAATCATCGTAATAATCATTCGTGAAAACAACAAGGTCTTGTGAATTGTTTGAACTATTCGTTTTTCGATTTCAAATTAAAAGTCATAACCTCGTTCTGACTACCAAACGAACTGTTATTATCAAATTTTATTACAATCTGTCTTGATTTGATTTTTATTGATATAATTATCCTACTATTTTTTAAAGATGAACTTACTGTTAATATGAGGAAATTTGTTAGGTGTGCCAATAATGACAGCATTTTCAAAAATCTGCTGATCGCTGTATACTGAATTATTTTCAGATAATATGGCCATTATAGTACTCGAAAATTACCAATGGCGTAGTATGCGGGGACTGGGGGTGTTGCTTGGGGGCTGCAGCCCCCTTGGAGTTTTAAAAGCGGCCATATTCGGGTAAAAGCATGGCATATTCGGGCAAAACTGTGTCAAATTCGGGCAAACTATGTCATATTCGGGCAACCTCATGTTACTTTCGAGCAGAGTCATCTTATTTTCAGGCAAATCCCTCCTAAATTCGGTCAAAGTTGTGTTATTTTTGGACTGGGCTATCAAAAACATATAATTTTCGGGCATCAAAAAGGCAAGGACCTTTTTTTTGTTTTTGTTATTTTGCTTGTCAGGTGAAAAGTCAAGAAGGAAAATCACTCGGGCAAAATACCTCATCCCCCTGAGAAAAACGTTCCCCTACGCCCATGAACATTGCGTGATAAATGTTGTAGCAAATTACTCACAAGACATTGCTCCATTAGTTGCACTTCTCCTCGCATAACAGATCCCTTTCGATTCGACCGTTTATTTCCTCTCTTGATGAGCATAATTAGCAGTGATTAGGAAGAAATGTAAATGTCAACTCAGTGAATGAACTATATAGGTTGATTGCTCTCCCGATGCCAGCGCCTATTATCATGTCTGGCCTGTTAATAGTGTCCTTTGAGCGGACCGCAGTCCAATTCAAACTTGTGATTGTGACTATATTTTACTGTAGCTTTTCTGCCATTTGTATTACTTTATCATAATATATGCAACATATTTGAACTTTCAGTACTACATGTTTTTTTACGGAGACTTGGCAACTGTAATATATATATGTTTCGATGACTGTTAATAAGAAGGAATACATCCGCTCTGTACTAGTAAACAGTCTTGCAGTATACTATACGAAGTAGACATGAACGGATTACAACTAATCTCTTTTGAGAAATCGCCTCCTTCATTAAAGGCTTTCCACAATACGTAATCTAATGAAAGGCGCAGGCACGCGTATCACCGTGCTAGGTGCAATATGTTACAAAATGAGATTGGAATCGGCTCGAAAGTATGTTGCCCCAGGGTATGGTTGATATTTGCAGGCATGCGTCTCTCTATTCGTCAACCTTCGCATGTTCTCTTTTTATTATTATTTAAAGAACATAAAGAAGCTAGGCAAGGCAATAGATTTAGAACACACGGAGGTAAACCCATACAAACCTGTACATGTTATATAAATATATACCACTGGTTATTTTAAAAACGTTTGATATACTAGTGCAGGTACACCCCCCCCCCCCCCCCCCCCCAAACAAAAAATCAGAAAGGTCCACTTTTTACCGGTCTCGAATCCACTTTTTACTGGTCTCTAGTCCCCTTTGTATCGGTCTCGAGTCCACTTTGAATCGGTCTCGACTATCTAAACCAATGGTCTTGATTACACAATTTAACCAGTGGTCTTTGCCTCGGCCTCGAAAAATGTTGGCGACGGACGAAGTTGTGATTAAACGCAAGTCACAAAATATTCGCATTAAGCCAATTAGATTTGCGTATTTAGGCGAACATTCCACTCAAGCGGCGGCTGGCTGGTATTAAGAACGTTTAACACAACATTTTAGTCGAATCCGCAATGACATCGTCTAGTTCATAATGTCCTTTTCATAAGAACCTTTTATGGTCAACACTTGGATGTCTTGCGGAGCACAGTAATTATTCACTGGATTACTAATTATCTTTTAAAAATCTTGTTTTTCTAGATCTTGATCTTATCGTATGAGAGAGATTTAAAAATTTGTTTTTATAAATATACCTTTTAGGCTGATATAATGTGATATAACAGGGGCATGTTGTATATATTTTGTGTAATTTGATGCAAACATATTTTAAATTGCTTCACTCGTAACGATGCGAAAACGTTTCATAAGCGTGTACTTTTTTCCCCTTCAAAATCCATAGAACTAGGAATATACTTTGACAAAGTAAGTACAAGAAGAAGCAACACATTCAAGAAAACGTGTGATGTGCCACAGTATCATATTTGACGTCATTTGTAGCTAAGGGCGTTCGTTATTAAATTCTCAACGATTGTGATATCCGTTAATCTGTTGGGCGCTCATGACATACACACACTTTACGCTGCATGTTCATCTCATAATGTATTCATGTTTGAAAGCTAAGATACTCTCAAGAGCCCTATTCAAGTAGAGGCCACAATGTTGGAATGTCCATGGCATCCTATATTTTACCGCGCATGCTTTAGGTTTGTGGACATGTTATTCTAAACGGCAGTTCCATACAGGGCGAACGTAGAGATATATTGATGGCATAGTTTATACGACTGACAAAGTTGTATGTTGCGTCTAAAAAGAACTAAAAACGAACAATACGCACAAGTAACAACAATAAAAACGAGCATATGTTGTGCGTTTTGGGACATGTTATTCTGAATGGCAGCTTCATACAGATCGAACATGGAGACATCTACATAGTATTATTTATAAGACTTACACAATTGGACATTACGGCTACCAAGAACAAAAAGGTTATTATATTATTCACATAAAATGACAAAGTAGTGCTCTTCTGAAGCTACATGCACTATGAATTCTTAATTCTTTAAACACCTTAACGCCTGCATGCCCCTCAAGCTGAATTTTACATCTCTAAAATTAATATTCGAACGAATATGTGATGAGGAATACAAACTCTCCTGGGAAATCAGTCATGATAAGTACTTGTTTTGACAGACACGATCGGCTAATAGAAGATGAGCCTTTATGTTGCTTGTAAATATTGCTACAATTGTTATGAGGTTATACTAGGTGGCAATTTGTAGATCGCGAAAATGGATTGTAACAGTCATTTTTATTAGTCGGTTTTATGGGATCAGTTTTAATTTGACCATATATCATTGTGTCGTTAATCGAACACGTCCGTTTCTAAGTGACAGCTTAGAGGTATTGCCTTGTACTGTTTTGAATCACGTAACAAGTTCGATTCATTCTCAGCATCTTCTACTTTCACTTATTTGAATACCATTTGTTGTTTAATGTTTGCGTTTGTACTAGTTCAATATGTACAACCTAATTTCCCTTCCCGTACACATTTGTCAGACTTTCCAGATGTAATTAATCATGTGGCTGTTGTTTTTTTACATTATCTTGATTTGTTTGCGATGTGTTAATATTCACACTTTTACTATAGGTAGGTTGAAGAAACAAACCAAACTGTTATTAATTATTAACTCAACCTTCTTTCAGAGGAAAATAAAACGATTACAAAGGTGAACATGTATGTGAAAGATGATTGTATGCATACAGGGATTGAAATGGACACATTTTAAAGCCATGATACTTGGGGAAAGAATGCACTTATTACATTGACATGATTGACGAGTCATCTGGGACATATTGGACAGTAACAAGGACATATGGGGGGAACATGATCTCGCTATACTCGAGAAGCTAGTGAAGCGAATGATTCACCGAGATACCCGACACATATTACTAGGAGGTGTGTGGGGCAGCAGGGGTGCAGTTAAAAAAGGGAGAGGGTGCAAGATTGCCCCTCACCATTAACCTTGCACGGCCACGGGTGACAAAGTAAATACAAAATATGTATCATGTACGTTATTGAATTATAACATTTGGCACTATCTGCCCCCCTTGTTGGAGACCACCCCCCCCCCCCCCCCTCTCTCTCGCTCTATCTCTCTCTCTCCCATATTGGTTGAAACTTATCCCGCCATCGGGGTGCAGCGTTCTTGAGGGATTCCGAATGGGAAGAACGAACAAATGAATCAGTGAATTGAATGAGAACAGCTTTGAAAAGGACATTGATAGTGCGAAACTGAAGTGCTTTCAACTTCTCAGCGACATGTTTTCTATACTCTAACATAGATGTAACGTAAACGCGATCTGTAATAATCAAGTAGATCCTCAAATTGACAACTCAAAAGATGTTCGTAAATATGTGCAAGTGTTAACACACAAAACAAGATAACTCATGC